>JAGDYQ010000012.1:7549267-7615862 GCA_021962125.1 Bulinus truncatus
ACTCACACTTGACTGCAGCAAGACTTGACTCACACTTGACTGCAGCAAGACTTGACTCACACTTGACTGCAGCAAGACTTGACTCACACTTGACTGCAGCAAGACTTAACTCACACTTGACTGCAGCAAGACTTAACAATGGATATCTAGATATAACACCAGGATAGACAACCAAACAAAATTTCATTCTAGCCGTGTACGGTTTAGGCTGACGCAAGGGTTAAACAAAGTTGCACTATTATATACATGCTTGCTTGTTTTCGTTCGTCCATTGTTTATTCGGGTTTTATTTTGTGTTATTACTGTTGTTTTTCTAAAATTTCTCTTTTTCTCGGTAAAATTTACGTATAATAATTGTTTTGGTTTATAAATCTAATTTTAAATATATTAAATAACTAAGAAAATGGTCAATAAGTGTTCTGCATACGGATGCAAAAGTGGATATGACAGTGTTGAAAAAGCGGAAAGTAAAGGAGTTTCTTTTCATTCGTATCCATTAAACAATGTGGAATTATGTGAAAAATGGATTAGAGCTAATCCCTGCCAAAATTTTCAGCCTGGGAAATATTCAAAAATGTGTTCGCTCCATTTCTTGCCTAGTGATTTTGTTAGTGATGTAAAAGATACAAACATGTCTCGATCAAAGAAAAGATGTGAATCCAATAAACCTGTTAGACCAAAAATTAAATTAATAGAGGATGCAGTGCCAAGTATTTTTCAGAATGCACCATCATACTTATCAACTCCAAAGTACCGTAGAACAACAATGAAGTCTTCGTCATCAGCTCGACAAGAAGTTGTTGAAAATCAAATGATGGAGTTGGAAAACTTGTTTAATGAAAATGATGTCATAAACAAGTTATCTTTAGTTGATCTAAAAGAAAAATTAAGTAAAGAGAAAATACCTTCTGGATATCAACTCCATATTCAAAATGAAAATTTATATATTTATTTGTTGGAATTTCAGAATAACGTTTTGTTTATTAAATCATCAATTTCAATTTCAAAATCATTCGACATATCACTACATCACAAAGGAAAACAATTATCTAAATCATTTTCAAACGATATTTGTTCTTCCAATTTGGAAACAATGAGTCAGTTGTTGAATTTGCTTGCTCGTTTAAAATGTTTTGATGAAACTCCATTTCATGAAACCTTTGATGAGATCAAGCAAGAAGCAAAATCAAATTTGAAATAAAATGATGACTTTTTATGAAGATTCAAATCCTGTTTTTCAATAAATACAATTTCTTGTCGATCAGTTGAAATTGGTGGGGGTGAACAAACATGCGAGAACATACACACCACAAACCATTATTTGGTCATATCTGGTATATGCATCAGGCACTGCATCTTACTCTAAGATATTGGAAAGTGAAGTTTTGAACCTGCCTTCAATAAACACTTAAAAAAAACTAACAAGACCAGTAAATGAAAAAACAGGGCTTGATAACACAAGTTACCTCAGACTTCGTGTTAGCACATTAAACCAGCTGGAAAGAATGTGCACAATCATAATCGATGAAATATATGTGGCCAAGCGTGTTGAATACTTTTCCGGCAAGTTTCATGGATTGACAGATGAAGGCGAACAAGCTTCTACTCTTCTGTGTTTTATGGTTAAATCTCTTTGTCATAAATTTAGAGATATGGTAGCTCTCTACCCTATCCATAATTTGACTGCTGGCCAAATGCATCAATGTTACACAGAAGTGATGGAAATGGTGCACCGAGCAGGGGTTACTGTAATTGGCATTTCGGTTGACAATGCAGCTGTTAACAGAAAGTTTTATATTCAAGAACTTTGTGGAGGCACGATTAAACCATCTATTGAAAACAAATGGACTAATCAGCCAATGTTTTTAATTTTCGATGCAGTCCACAATTTAAAAAAATATATACAATAACTTTTTGAATCGACGATCCTTTGTCTTTCCGAAATTTTGCAACAATAACATTGCAGCACCTGATTCATCAGCCGATTTTCAGCACATTGAGGATCTTTACAACTTGGAGCTGAACATGGTTGTTAAAAAAGCATACAAGCTGAATGCGAAAGTACTGAATCCTACAAATATTGAGAAAATGTCTGTCAAACTCTCATCGTCAGTGTTTTGCGAATCGACTGTGAATGCTTTAAAATATTATGTGGAGCATGAAAATAAAGTTGAGTGGAGTGCAACAGCTTGGTTTGTGGGTATTATCACCAAACTCTGGGAAGTTTTAAATGTAAAAACTTGTTCGAAGGGGAAAAGAAAAAGAAACTACCACATGGATCCAGTAAAATCTTCCTCTGATTGGAAAATAGAATTTCTCTTAGAATTTCGTGATTTCCTACACAGCTGGCAAAACGCAAAAACAAAAGGACTCAGTCGTGAGACTTATTTGGCTGTTGGTCAAACATGTTCTGCTCTTGCTAATTGTTGCAAATATTTGATGAGTGAGACAGACTTGAAATTCATCCTCCTTGGTCATCTGCAGTCGGACCCCATAGAGTTGAGATTTGGATGGTTGCGCCAAATGTCAGGGGGCAATTATTTTGTCTCAGTTCGGCAAGTTGCAGATAGCAACACCAAGATAAAAATGATGTCTCTGTTAAGTCATTCAAAATTGAATATTAGCGAGATCGATGATTTCATTGATGATGTTAAAAGCTTGCCAGCTGGTACGGATGAAAATGTAAATACAATTTTAGATTGTTTAAAAATTTCGGAAAGCCCTAATGACGATGAAGCATCAACAATATATTATCTGCAGTCGGACCCCATAGAGTTGAGATTTGGATGGTTGCGCCAAATGTCAGGGGGCAATTATTTTGTCTCAGTTCGGCAAGTTGCAGATAGCAACACCAAGATAAAAATGATGTCTCTGTTAAGTCATTCAAAATTGAATATTAGCGAGATCGATGATTTCATTGATGATGTTAAAAGCTTGCCAGCTGGTACGGATGAAAATGTAAATACAATTTTAGATTGTTTAAAAATTTCGGAAAGCCCTAATGACGATGAAGCATCAACAATATATTATGTTGCAGGAGCAATTGCATATTCCACCATTCATCAGAATAAGTGTACCAGCTGTAGAGAAATATTAGTCGATGAAAAATTTAAAGACATTGACGAATTAAGATTGAAAAAGCTGGATGTTTTTTGAACGATGTCAACAGAGGAGGGCTATTGAAGCCATCTGAGTACACCTTCTCTACTTGCCTACAAAATTGGAAAGTATTCAATTCATTGAAAAGATCAGCAAATAGTCTGAAACTATTTCTAGGACAAACAAATAAAAAAAATTGTTTGTTAAAATTGTTGATAGAGTAACAATTGATGAGTCATTGCTGATTGAAGAAAATGTTTGTAATTTCAATCATAATTTAAAAGAACTTATTTCTGTTAAATTTTTTAATTGTTCGTCTAAAAATTATGTTAAGCAATTGAATGAAACGGTTCATGAAAAACCAATGAAAAAACGAAAAATAAATAAATTGACAAAATAAAGATTTTAAATTAAAAAATTTGTTATTAAAAGTTTTCAAACTTTAATTGCGTTTGTGTTTATTTCATAAAAACATAAGTACCAAATATACAAAACTGCTATTAAACATGAAGACTAACGCTAAACACTTGATTGTGTGTCAGCCTAAGCCGTATTTTTTAAAATATTGGTTGTCCTTCCTGATGCTATATCTAGATTTCCATGACTTAACTCACACTTGACTGCAGCAAGACTTGACTCACACTTGACTGCAGCAAGACTTAATTCACACTTGACTGCACGAAAAGATAGATGTTACTTAATCTTTTTTTATTATTATTATTATTATTACTGACGCATGATTGAAGCACATGACTTTACCTTATATATGACTGACCATAATGGCTGGACACTTTTAAGACTGACTCATTGCACATGCATGACTGACTGAACATATTGACTGGCACAATGATCTGTTTATAATTATTGACACTAAGCCTGCAATTAAGCGACTGAGTTTAAATATACAAACAGTGAAATTATAGGGGTGACTGATTAAATATTTTAAAAATCGAGTCATTTCTCAATTATTAATTTTAATGGATTAAAAAAAAAACACTTCATAAAGATCATTGTTGTTGTTGTTATTTTCAACTTTTTGTACATCTTTACTGCAATAACTTTATTATTTATTGTTGTTTGTTTTGTTTGTTTTTTCTGAAAAAAAACGTTATTGTTTAACATTTTACTGAAATAACGTTATTGTTTGTCATTTTGCTGAAATAACGTTATTGTTTATCATTTTACTGAAATAACATTATTGTTTGTCATTTTACTAGGGAAAAAAACCTTATTGTTTATCATTTTACTGATATAACATAATTGTTTTGTTTTTGTGTTGTTTTTTTTTTTGTTTGCTAAAGACACTTTTCTGTTAGTTTTCTTTTAACTGAAAATCACGTTATTATTTGTTTTTTAACTTCCCACGTTTATTTGCTTGTTTACTTTTCGTGATTTTTTTTCTATTATTTAAACAACGTCGAGATTGACATATTGACCTTTCACTCTCATTTGCCATTACTATGCACTTTGTGAAATTGTTTTCACTGGGTTGCTGAGAGACAGTACCGGAAAGGGCAGAGAATCGGGGGAATGGGGAGATAATAGCTGGTGGCTGGGGAGGTAATTTTAACATGGGCATTATTTAATTGATATTGATAGATTTAAGGATAGTTCGATCAATGCGCTTTTTTATGAGTACCCCCCCCCAATCTCTCTCTCCCTCTCTCTCCCTCCCTTTCTCTCTCCCTCCCCCTCTCTCTCTCCCTCCCCCTCTCTCTCTCTCCCTCTCCCTCTCTCTCTCTCTCTCTATATATATATATATATATATAGATAGATAGATAGATAGATAGATAGATAGATAGATAGATAGATAGATAGAGATAGATAGATAGATAGATAGATAGATAGATAGATAGATAGATTAGATAGATAGATAGATAGATAGATAGATAGATAGATAGATAGATAGATAGATAGATAGATAGATAGATAGATAGATAGATAGATAGATAGATAGATAGATAGATAGATAGATAGATAGATAGATAGATAGATAGATAGATAGATTAGATAGATAGATAGATAGATAGATAGATAGATAGATAGATAGATAGATAGATAGATAGATAGATAGATAGATAGATAGATAGATAGATAGATAGATAGATAGATAGATAGATAGATAGATAGATAGATAGATAGATAGATAGATAGATAGATAGATAGATAGATAGATAGATAGATAGATAGATAGATAGATAGATAGATAGATAGATAGATAGATAGATAGATAGATAGATAGATAGATAGATAGATAGATAGATAGATAGATAGATAGATAGATAGATAGATAGATAGATAGATAGATAGATAGATAGATAGATAGATAGATAGATAGATAGATAGATAGATAGATAGATAGATAGATAGATAGATAGATAGATAGATAGATAGATAGATAGATAGATAGATAGATAGATAGATAGATAGATAGATGATGGATGGATGGATGGATGGATTGGATGGATTGGATGGATTAGATAGATAGATAGATAGATGGATGGATGGATGGATGGATGGATGGATGGATGGATGGACGGACGGACGGACGGACGGACGGACGGATGGATGGATGGATGGATGGACGGACGGACGGATGGATGGATGGATGGATGATGGATGGATGGAGGGAGGGAGGGAGAGATTAGGGAGGTATGGATGGATGGAGGGAGGGATGGATGGATGGATGGATGGATAGATGGATGGATGGATGGATGGATGGAGGAATCGCCATACAGGTCTATTGCAAGCAAGCTACCCGACTGGCCCACCATGTGGTCCGCCAACCCGGGGCACTCAAATAGCACACGGTCCGAGGTTTCCTCCAACAGCCACGGCACGGTGAATCGACATTGGGCCAGGGTGTGTGTATGTGATCATAGGGACCCCAGTTAGAGGTGTCGTCAAGTCTTTATTATTTTTCCTCTGCGCCGCCACTGTTTGCATGACAGGGTCTCGTGTGCCTGCCACACCAAATTTATTAACGTTGCTGATGCGTGTCTATCATGAAAAAAAAATGAAAAAAAAAAAGTTTCATTATATAGTTCAGTATTAAGACTCTAACAAAATCAATGAAAGAAAGATCTCAATTGCACATAGATATTAATTTGTAATATTTTCTCGCTCTGATTTTGAGAGAGTATGTTTGTGTGTGAGTGGGATGATTGTGAGTGAATATGTGCAGTGAAAAGTGTTAAACGTGGCTGGATCAATTATCGTTTACAAGAACCCAACGTAACTGTTGCCCTTGTATATTTCAATTAAAAGAGTTACGGCGCCTACGCCGATAGCGTCATGGTACATTAAGTCAGTCGACGGGTACAGAGGGACTAGAGCCACTAGACGAATGATCACCCTCGATTTCTGCACGAGTGAACGCGATCCTTTGAAAAAAATCGATTATCTTTGTTGTGCCGTGTTCACTTCACGTTTCCCCCCGTGCGGATCAAAACTGTGTGGATGGACCGAGGGGGGGGGAGGAGGAGGATGTAGGCAGGGGGGATCAGTTCGAGCGGGACCATATGTTTCGCATGACCAGTGGGTCACGTGACAACATTTAGCAAACACCCATACACACGCGCAGCTGTTCCGTATTTGTTATCTATTTTCATCGTATCAATGCTATTCAATTACTAAAATTTAGATATTAGATGTTGGGAACTATGATTTAGATATTAGATGCTGGGACAAGTGCTCTGGTTTTCAATTCAAAAGTTTAATTAATCTAATAAAATAATAGCGATTAGGGTTCTGCGTTAAGTCGAAAGTTAAAGAATTAATACAACAGTATTCCAGTTTAAAATACAATCATGAAAAAATCGGATCTGTCCGAAACCAAAAAAATAACCTAGCTCACCGATCAAGCCTAAGGGGATATAACTCTATGCAAAGGTTTTGCAGGGTACAGCTAGTATTTCTATAATTTTATTACAATTTCCTGGATTTAACTGTTAACATGAATGACAAATAATGAAAACAAAAAATCCCATTAAATAATTTTCTTTTCTTGTAAGAATTCTAATGGCGACCTTTACGGCGTGTTTTTGTGCGAGCGGCAATACAGCGCTCTAATATCGAGGCCATCTCTGAGGCTTCTGGGCCTAACCGACATCTTCCAAAAATGACAGAGAGAGAGAGAGCTATGTAGGGTGTGACTAATTAGTACCAGACAGTTAATGACCGTCACAGAACAACACATGGTCACGTTATCGCTCTCATTACATTAATAAACTTGATTTTGGACACGCTCCGCCCCAACCCCCACCCACACCCCCATTGACCACCGCCTTGTTATGATCTCCGTCGGTCACGCGGTGAGATAATTTGGTCAAGGACCGGTTAATTACACACCCACCTATATATATATATTAGCTGTGTGCCTGATGTTAGAATTAGAGAATTAACCCAGTCATAGCCAGTTCTCTGTGTGTCTTTTGGGGAGTCATAGGCGGAGACTTGAAAAAGAGATAAATGGGGAGAGGGGGGCACTAGGCGAAATATTGCTCGGAGTTTTGAATGCATCAAATTTTTTATAGGAAAAAAAAAGTTTGAGTGAGCATTGAGTCTTTGAGGGGTTGGCGGCGGGGTAAGGGTGGGGGGGTCGACTAATTCCCTCACCCCCCCCCCCAATCATCAAAAGACTGCGACTCTTGGCTCTCTATTGCAGATTTCATACGCCATCGAATATGTTATGCTGTCACTGCAATACACTAAATCAAACTGTGCTTTGCGTAGCACTAAGGGCTCCGTATTCATTTATTAAATTATATATATATATATATATATATTCACTTTTATAACAGATGGTCAACCCTATGACACCAGGGTAAGTGGCACCCGGGGCAGGCTGAAAATGACGCCCCATTTAAGTGTCAAAAAGTACTCACATATACAGCGGCTAAGTAATGATGACCCAAGGCTGACGCCCACCATCCCCCCCCCCTATTTACGCCACTGCCACATAAAGAAGAATTGTAAATATGATTCGATGGATCACAATAAGGAAAGGTGGTGGGGTAGGGAGGGAAGTAGTCATACCTGGTGGGTAAATGGCTGTGTTTTGTTAAGTCATGTATTATTAAAACAGATTCTATTTTTGGTCATGTTTAATCACTTGCTGTTAATGACGTCAAATCTTTTCATTGATACAGTCGCTGTCACGTATTTTAAAATGATACTGTTGGATTTGTTGATGGTGTTTGTTGATGATGTTTGTTGGTGGTGTTTGTTAGTGGTGCTTGTTGATGATGTTTGTTGGTGGTGTTTGTTGGTGGTGTCTGTTGTTGGTGTTTGTTTGTTGTTGGTGTTTGTTGGTGGTGTTTGTTGGTGGTGTTTGTTTGTGGCGTTTGTTGTTGGTGTTTGTTGTTGGTGTTTGTTGTTGGTGTTTGTTGTTGGTGTTTGTTGTTGGTGTTTGTTTGTTGTTGGTGTTTGTTGGTGGTGTTTGTTGGTGGTGTTTGTTGTTGGTGTTTGTTGTTGGTGTTTGTTTGTGGCATTTGTTGTTGATGTTTGTTGTTGGCGTTTGTTGTTGGCATTTGTTGTTGGTGTTTGTTTGTGGCGTTTGTTGTTATTGTTTGTTGTTGGTGTTTGTTGTTGATGTTTGTTTGTGGCGTTTGTTGGTATGTTTGTTGTTAGTGTTTGTTTGTGGCGTTTGTGGCGTTTGTTGGGGGTGTTTGTTACACTGCAGTGATATATGTCTACACAGATCAAGCGAGACACTCAGTAGTTTAATTCTTGTGCCATAAAAGTATTTTGAATCACTCTTAGCGCTGTACACTCTGTAGTTTAATTCGTGTGCCATAAAAGTATTTTGAATCACTCTTAGCGCTGTACACTCTGTAGTTTAATTCGTGTGCCATAAAAGTATTTTGAATCACTCTTAGCGCTGTACACTCTGTAGTTTAATTCGTGTGCCATAAAAGTATTTTGAATCACTCTTAGCGCTGTACACTCTGTAGTTTAATTCGTGCGCCATAAAAGTATTTTGAATCACTCTTAGCGCTGTAAATTGAAAAAAAAAGTATGCTAGTGAAAAATGACAGTCACTCCAAATTTGTAAACTTACTAGTTTGGGGGGGAAAAATGGGGTGGGGGGAGGAATCGTCCCTATTTGAACTCTTCATGTGGTCCATGGTACAGGTAAAGTTTTCACCTGTCTCTGTGCTAGGGCCACTGGATACTGTAGAGTTATGTGACCCTTACTATATGTACTTTACTGGTGTGGTCCAGCCACCTTTGGAGATGGGAAGGGGGGGGGAAGGAGTGGGGGAGGGAGGGGGGAGTTCCGTCGAGTGCTCGGTTAGATGATGAGGTAGGAAGGTGGTGGGTTCAGAGTGTGAGGACGGATGGTCGTGCGGTAAAGCGCACCTGAAGGTACCTGGTTCGATCTCCGGTGAGGAAAATTTTTATCTCCCCTGGTGTCTCCATGGCCATTGCACTATCGGCTATGGTGGGGATGAAAAAAGGGCACGATAAAAGCCGTCCCATTAGTTTATAGGATCTAAGAGATTTTATCTCATCATTACAGGAACTTCACACACACACACGGATTCAGAGTTAACCTCCGCCGTAAAATGTAATTCCATCATACGCCAGTGAGTTTCGTTTTTACAATGGATGTATGGGAACGTAAATAAAGAAAGTAAGAGACTGTAAACTGGTGAAACTGTAAACTGGTGAAACTGTAAACTGGTAAGACTGTAAACTGGTGAAACTGTAAACTGGTGAAACTGTAAACTGGTAAGACTGTAAACTGGTGAAACTGTAAACTGGTAAGACTGTAAACTGGTGAAACTGTAAACTGGTAAGACTGTAAACTGGTGAAACTGTAAACTGGTAAGACTGTAAACTGGTGAAACTGTAAACTGGTAAGACTGTAAACTGGTGAAACTGTAAACTGGTAAGACTGTAAACCGCGAGAATGTATACTGGATAGACGTTACGCATTTATTTTGTAATTGGCAAACAAAAGAGAAAAAGACAGAGTCGTACAAACGACAAAAATAAGACCGGCGGAAAGTGAGGTTGGGGGATGGGGGGAGGGGGATAAGGAGAGAATTCGGAGAGATCGGTTATAGATGAGCGTCACGTGCTTGATTGGGCGTCACAGTATGTGAGTCGCTCGTGTGTGTGTGTGTGTGTGTGTGTGAGTGTGTGTGTGTGTGAGTGAGAGAGAGAGAGAGAGAGAGTCGCCTAATGTTTTGCTTCGTCCTTGAATAGTGCGCACGTGTGTTTGTGTGATTGTGCGCGCGCATTTATCGATTTGTTTGAATGTATGCGTTTGTCAGATTGTGCCGTCTGTTATGTTTTACTGTCGTTCTGTTCGTACAGCGTGTGTGAGTCATGCTCTACTGTTTCTTTATGACGTATCTCTCGCCCTCAGTGTCCGTTGAGCCTAACCCCCCCTACACACACACACACCATCTCTACGCGCATCTTTTCTATAGAATACAGATTAACACACTCTCTCACTCACCACTTTCCAAACAATCTTTTGATCTTCCTCCAAAACCCTCTCCTTGTTCTCTTGCTCACAATATTTATGTTGTACTTATTGCTATGTTTATATTGGCTCTAAATGTTGTATTTATTGCTATATTTATATTGGCTCAAAATGTTGTATTTATTGCTATGTTTATATTGGCTCAAAATGTTGTATTTATTGCTATATTTATATTGGCTCAAAATGTTGTATTTATTGCTATATTTATATTGGTTCAAAATGTTGTACTTATTGCTATGTTTAGATTGGCTCAAGATGTTTCAATGCGTCCTTGATAAAGGATACTAAATATATAGGACCATTCCAAATGTTTCAATATACAAATTTGAAGTATTTCTTATAGTCCAAATAATTGACTCTCTACAACGCTAAGAAATGTTTTATTTTATTTTGTCACTGTCACTGTCACTTCCAGTAAACCGTTACCATTATACACGTACAGAGATTTATTTTTCACCGCTGTTATCATTGTCTAGTGCCGTGGCTCTCAGTCGGTGTACCCCAAGGTGTCCCTGGGGGGTGGGGGGGCGGTGGGTGCGGTCCGCACCGGGCGGCACTTTTTATTACTTTTTGGGGGGCGGCAAAAATGTATAGATTAAATTGAAATACCTAAATGAGAGGGCGGCAAAATCGTCTTCCGCCCTGGGCGGCCGATACCCACGCTACGCCGCTGGGTGTACCCCAAGGTGTACGGGAAACGTGAGGGGAAAATTCGCGAAATAATGTTCAAAATCGCTGGGTTAGACCTGGTATGGACATGGGGGGGGCTGTACAGTTAGGAAACTTTTAGCTCATAAAATGCATTTCTCCTCATAAAGTTTATCAGAATGTTGTATTGTGCACAGGCTTGCGGAGCCGCCAAATTTTTTTCCGGCTCCGGCTCCCACAAATTTGACGGCTCCGGCTCCCTAATAAGATAGTATCACACGAGACAAAATTTTTTATAATTGCGCCACGCAAACATGCCGCTGATAAAAAGCTATGCAAATTTTGTCGCGTTTACCCCCGTAGCGTGAAAATTCTACATCAGGGGCCAGGCATTCTACAGCAGGGGCCAGGCAATAGCAGGGGGGCAGGTAATACATTTTACTAAGTAGAGCAAATAAGCAGAGGGGGCCAGACAAAACGCAAGGGGGCTAAGCCCCCTGGCCCCCACACACGCTACGGGCCTGATTCGCGGTCAAATAATAATACGAAATGACACGTTCTATTTGTCGTCTTAATAAAAATTTATTTTAAATGATTGATACAATTATTCTATGAAATAAAACTGTTTTAACTTTATATATAACAAAATAACATGCCATTAAAAAAATTTCGGAGGGTAAACAAGATTTAAAACGAACACAAAACGATTCCCCGTTAAAGATTTCTTGTGGTGATGTGCGAGCACGCTATCATTTTAACGCTGTTGCTGTTGTGGCTTTCGTAAAAATAACAACATTTCAAATTGTAGAATTTTAAAGCTAAAAAAAAAAATTCTGCTGTAAAAAAAACAAACATTTGGGAGCTGTGGAGCCGCCAGATTTTTTCGGCTCCGGCTCTGGCTCCGGTTCCAGCAAAAAGTAGCGGCTCCCGGCTCCTCGGCTCCGGCTCCGCAAGCCTGATTGTGCATTGTTTTGCTTTTTTTTTCACTGTGTGAAAATGAAGATTATTATAATACTAGCTGCATCCTGCAAAACCTTTGCATAGAGTTATATCCCCTTAGGCTTGATCAGTAGGCTAGGTTACTTTTTTTTTTGGTTTCGGGCAGATCCGATTTTTTTCAAGATTGTATTTTAAACTGGACTACTGTTGTATTAATTCTTTACTTTCGCAGAAACCAAATCGCTATTATTTATATAGATGGATCCGGGTAGCTATACTTACCAGTAGAAAGTATACTTATTTCTACACATGTAATAGACTACCGTTACTCACACATACGCACGAGCGCACACACACACCTTTTTTTTACTTTAATTAAGATATGCATCACTACCTGATTAAAACTTCAAGCCATAGTCAAGTGCACTTAAAGATACTCACAGATAACACTGAAACTATTCCCGCTAACTTTTCTTAACAAATCACTTCCCAATCTGTACTTCTAATATGGTGTAAAAAAAAAAAACCAGATACTCTTACATGCCAAGATAAAAATCTTATTTCGGTATTTTATTTCCGATTTCGGTGTTTTACTTTATTATGGTTGTTAGTTTTTTTCGTGTATTTAAAATCAGT
The DNA here is from genome assembly GCA_021962125.1 of Bulinus truncatus. Lineage (NCBI taxonomy): Eukaryota > Metazoa > Mollusca > Gastropoda > Planorbidae > Bulinus > Bulinus truncatus. The sequence continues at coordinate 7,562,088 of JAGDYQ010000012.1, forward strand.
AAGTCGTTTCAGAATTTAACATACAGCTAACTTAATAATTTGATGTGTAATTTCGTGCGTGTTATCTGATAATTTCATAATTCATTATATAGCTTAATAGTTTGATGTGTAATTTCATGCGTGTTATTTGATAATCCAGTGTGTCATTTAATTACTTCAGTACTAATCAGTACTGAGAGTGCTAAGAAAAAAGTGGATGTCTTTGTTTAAGTTAGTGATTAGCTCAGCGAAGACGCGGCATAATCAATGATCTGTGTGGCAGGTGGTTGTGTTGGTGATTGGTACTTTATATACAACAAAACACTGAATGTTTACAAACTGGCACTTCATTGAACATCTCTGTATCCATTGTTACCACTCCTTTGGGTTTTCGGACACTGACTTGGGAAATGGCGATTTCCGCTGAAAAATCTTCGGGGGGGGGGGGGTTTGCTTGTTTTTTTTATTTTTCTCTTTTCTACAATCTCTTTTTTATTATTAACAAAAGGTCAAAAAAATGACCTTGGGTTTTCTTGGGGTTTCTTATGGTCCTAACTTGGTTGTTTTTTTTTTTTGGAGTGGTAAGGTAACACTGTCTGTGTCATACAGTAGCAGTGCCGCCATTCAAAGATCAGTGGTTACTCTGAGCTCCGTCTCTCACCACCACCCCCCCCTCTCCATAAAGCCACATCATATTTTAAGCCATTTGAAAAGCAATTGGGGTGAGGGTGTTGGGGGAAGGAGAGATCACAAGGCAATAAGGGTGTGAGGGGGTGTGGGGTGTTTTAACTGGGATGTGTATCTACGGTCTCTGGAAGTTCATCAGAAGTTCATTTAGACACCCCCCCCCTTTTTTTTCCACCCCACCCCCGTCCTCTTATATATCAGGCCTGTGCCTAGTGACACGTAAAGTCACAAAAAAAAAAAAGAGTTACAAACCCTTCTCTCCCTCCCTCCCCCCCCCCTTTCCTCGCCTCGTCCGATGTTCAAACTTTTCCTCCGCCCATGGATTGGAGGGCTACCTGTCAACATAAGAACGTGACGACCTTTCCGTAGGCGTCCTATACTCACCCCCCACCCCCACTCCTTCACCGGTTTTACTAATACGACCATCATGACCTACATCAATGACAGGAAACAACCTGAGTTTTTTAGATGGACGGGGGGAGGGAGGGGGGAGGTACAGAAAGGTCAGGGGTCAGACAGTGAGACCCAAAATTATTATCTCAAACCTAGTTATCAAACAGAACAGACATTTTCGTTTTTTTATATATATCCCAGACATTTGCAGGATAAGATTTAATAATTATACTACACATAGGTGGATTAAAATGTGGGTGCACCGAGCGCGCGCCCCGGGGGGGGGGGGGACAGAGACTTGTGAGGAGCAGAGCCCCCCCCCCCCCCCCAACTTTATTCTTTTTTTTTTTGCTTTCCATCACGTGTGAAATTTGATTTGCTTCACCAGAACTTACCTAGGATGTAAATTTAACAATATGTATTTCCGTAACCCATGTTTTATTTTGCGATCAGGCCTCGCGCGACCTTAATCCGTCTCTGCTACTTATTTCACTTTATGAGGTTGGATTGTCTACCTTTTTAAGTAAAAAAATCTATATTATGTCTGTTTTATAAAAGTATGAACATAAGTACGTGTGTCTATTGTAAGCTAGGCATGTCTGCATTCTTATGTAAATGAGGTTCTATCTGCTTTACTGTGTAAAGAGGGGCTAGTTTGATAACAGATGTAAAAAAAAAAATGTTTACTTGCTGTAGAGTTCACGTATTGAAATATTATTTTGCTTACAATAAAAAAAAGTAAAGTTCCCTTAACCCTAACGGGCCATCGGGGCAGATGAAGTGTAGAATTCATCTGTTTCTATAACCTCGGCATATGTAGGGGTTATGTGGTTAGCACAACGCCCAGCCGCCTTTACTCCCCCAACTTAAAGTCAGGTACCCATTTAAAGCTGGGTGGACTTGGGGACTTTCACCAGGACCTGAAAAAATCCCAAGGTTCTCATTGAGATTCGAACCCGGGACCCTCCGGTCGACAGTCGAGCGCTCTACACCGCACGACCACCCGTCCCCTCTTTGCTTACAATAGCAGTGTTATATCTCTAACGGGGACATCCTTATGGACAGGCGTGCTAGCTGATAAACCTAGGGGCCCCCACTCTCCTAAGGGTGGGCCCCCCCTTCCTGTATGGACTTTTATTTTGCCGTAGCCCTTCTCCCTATGCCATCTATTTAAGAGTGAATCTAAATGACAGGATGTATGCGAGTTTGATATTCTGACAGCCCTATACTGACAACAATCAGGTGCGCCACATTCTAGGGAGGAATCGTCTTGTCAGAGGCTCGGAGTAATACTGACATTCGAAGGGGGGGGGGTCAGAGAGATTTGTCAAAGATCATCAGGGATCACAAAAATCGATAGATGTGGCTTTCACAGCGCTTTTTTTTTTTCAAATAGGGCCTTCAGAAACGTACGGACGACCCTGATTGTATAACACTCAAGAATTGTTTACGAATAGCCAGTAGGTTCACGGTATCGGACTTGTGTCTGTTAGTGACTTCATCTAGTAGTTAACCTTTTTGAACCTTATCTTTGATGTACGGCTCCTTACGGTAATTACATTCTACGTTGTTGAAGAAATGATTTACCAATTTATATGAGCGACATCTCTTTCTAGTCGTGTGCTGTGCTGTGCTGTACACATGCTCATGAAATATTCATTGTGACAAATTCTTAATAACCTTAGTTTTTTTTTTTTTTTTAAACTGTCACTTGACAAAGTATTTCATATCAAGTTGTTACATATTTAGACAGACAGACAGTCAGTTACCGTTGGAGGTCTTGGCGGGGGGGGGGGGGGGGTGAAAATGACAAAGAGGTAAAAAAAAATGTAAAGGATTTTTTTTTTAAAAAGTCAGCAGGTCCACCTGCGAAAGGGCCGTTGTCGGGGTAGGATAAGGAGGCGGGGAAGGGGGCTGGGGGTGTGGGGTTCAACATACAGCTACACTGCTGTAAAAAAAAAAACTAAGACATTTCATACATTTTTGTCAGTGTGGTAGTACTGTCGTGGTACTATGGATGTAGTACTGTGGTACTGTGGATGTTTATACTTTAACGACACATCGGGCTTGAGATCTCTGCTGCTGCCCGCGTGTTACAGGAAATACCGTGGGACGGGAAGGGACGGAGGCGGTGGGAGGGACGACAACGACGCCGTACACATGTCATAATGACACGAACTGTCTACTCTGAGGTCACAGTGACCTGTCACAGCTGCTTATTGCGCGAACAGAATTAGTTTATTATTTTGTTGTCGTTTTGTTATTTACCGGGGGGGGGAGGGGAAGGGGGAGATAGTCTAGGAGAGATATGTATGGGAAATGACATTTGTTCACCTTGCTTAATGCCCTTGTACGGTGCAGGAAATATCAACTGGTATTTGAAGTGCATCAGTCTACAGTCGTAAATTATAGTTTTAGATTTTAAAAAAAAAAAACAATTGTCATCTAGATCAGTGCTTCTCAAAGTGGTGGGCCGCGGCCCCCTAGGGGGCCGTGGACTGTCCGGAGGGGGGCCGTGGAATTTCGAAAAATGTGACACATAAAATATAATTAATCTAATGTATTGTATGTAAATAGTATTAATATCTGTTTAAAATAAAATCTAGTTTATTTTATATGTTGCATCCTTTCACTCTTTCATTATTAACATTAGAAAAAGCATGTATTGACTAGTAAAAGTTTGCATATAGAAGTTTAAAATTATACATTTAAGCTATCTAAACCAAAAAAAAAATAGGGGGGCCGCGACATATTGATCGACGTTCCAAGGGGGCCGTGACTTCAAAAAGTTTTAGAAGCATTGATCTAGATAATAAATAATTTTATAGACACTATTTTTTTTTTGCTCTTATAGAAAGATTTTAAAATTATTTTGATTTTATTGCTAAAATATCCGAAATTCAGAGCAAAGAAAGTGGTGTTGTTTTTTTGTCTCTGTAAAAAAAAATTTTCTCCACAAAGTCTTCTGTGTACATTTTGTTTTTCATTTCTAACAGTAATAGCTTACTTCAATGGGCCACATCCACATGAGTAAGGCCGGACAACTCGTTATACCCCCTCTCCCCCACGTCCTGTGCCTGAGGGTGACCACGCGGACAGGAGTATTTTGATATAGCTTACATTATAGCCAATAATATAGCCAACAACATAGCCTACAATAGCCTACAATATAGCCAACAATATAGCCTTACACTTACGGCTCTTCACCTCCCCCCCACACACACATACGACCCTAACCCCAGGGCCCCACGTATTACCACGTACTGGTGTAGCCCCCCCCCCCATCTTTCTATAACCGTCAAGACGCCCCTCTGTGCAAGCACTGACGTTGAGCTATCAGTGGGGCAGCGACTACCGCGTAAAGTACAACTGTATGGGGGGGCGTGCGTCTTTAGGGCCCTGTCGTCTACCAATCATATTATTTACTGTAACGACGTATCTAGACCCTTGTTTGATTTGAGTGTACCCACACACACACCAACACACACACACAAACACACACACACACACGGTTGTCGCTCAACTGGTCGACTGGGTGGGTAGTGGGGTCCAAGTTGTCAGAAGCCCCAAATGTTCTTGAGTCGGCCCTGGTTCAGCCCAGATTTAAAAAAAAAATGACAGGACAGACAGAACAATTTAAGAAAGCAATTTAAGTCTTTTCCGTTTCGGACAAAGGACATTTTAGAGCATTTTCGTGTACGCAGTGGCTACGTATGGGTTTTGATAAATAGAGAGGGAAGTAATCATGTTGAATAACTGTTACAAAAATAAACAATGATTACGCCCCTTTGATTAGCTTCTATTATTTATATTTAAAATATAAGCAAAAACGGTACCTAAGAAACTCTTATATTCGGCCCTGAAAGGTCAGATCGCGAAATGGACTTCTGATGTACACTTGGCAGGCCAAGACCTACAAAATGATATTTACATCATGGGTCTAGGACTTATGGTTGTTGAGATCTAGGGTGATGACGGAAAGACAGACAGACAGACAAAACGGGGACAATAGAGCATTTTGTAACACAGTGTAGATACTTGATTGAATAATTAGAGAATATATAGATTGTTAATGTAACACAGTGTAGATACATATTTAATAACAATTATAAATGATAATCACTTTTCAAACTTACTATTGGGTTTCGTCGTTAAATATATTCAGCGCTGTCAAATATATATTAACAGATCAAGAAAATATACTTTTTTGTTAAACTTCCCTTAACTCTTAAGTATATGAAAAAAATCAACATATTATTGTGTGTGTGTTTGTTCATATGTATGTTCGTGTGTATAAAAATTTTGTATGTGTTCATGTGTGTGTTTGTGTATTATTATGTTCACATGTCAGCACTTTTTCTTTATGTGGGCGGACACACCAAATTGTTCATATCTTGCAGCAATAAATGGTTTTACTGACAAAAAAAAACAACAACACTGTAGCATCAATCATACATAGTGACAGTTGAAATCAACCCGTGGCACGCCATTCAGAGGAGGGGGGGGGGAAATGAAGGTGTTACATCAGGATGTACTTCACACAAACACACACACTGAAAGACAGACAGACATTCACACACACACTGTACAACTAAATATCTACTGTTAACTGTACGTTTCATTACACAACAACTGAATATTACATACTGTATTCAGGGTTTTTTTTTTCTTATTAATCCCTGGCAACCACATACACATTTTGTGTAGAAAGTACTGCAGTGTGTCTGTGTAATCTACTGATTATATTGTGCCTCACTGCCTCATAAATTTCGCCTCTCTGCCTATTGCATATGGCCTCACTGCCTCATACGTTTTTCCTCACTGCCTCATGTATGTTGCCTCACTGCCGCATACGTTTTTCCTCACTGCCTCATGTATGTTGCCTCGCTGCCGCATACGTTTTTCCTCACTGCCTCATGTATGTTGCCTCACTGTCTCATACGTTTTTCCTCACTGCCTCATGTATGTTGCCTCGCTGCCGCATACGTTTTTCCTCACTGCCTCATGTATGTTGCCTCACTGCCTCATACATTTTTCCTCACTGCCTCATGTATGTTGCCTCACTGCCGCATACGTTTTTCCTCACTGCCTCATGTATGTTGCCTCGCTGCCTCATACGTTTTTCCTCACTGCCTCTTCTCAAAGGTGTTTGCATCTCTGCTTCATATGTGTTGCCCCATACGTATTGCCTAAGTTCCTCAGCATTACTGCCTCATATGTGTTGCCCCATACGTATTGCCTAAGTTCCTCAGCATTTCTGCCTCATAATGTGTTGCCCCATACGTATTGCCTAAGTTCCTCAGCATTTCTGCCTCATAATGTGTTGCCCCATACGTATTGCCTAAGTTCCTCAGCATTTCTGCCTCATAATGTGTTGCCCCATACGTATTGCCTAAGTTCCTCAGCATTTCTGCCACATAATGTGTTGCCCCATACGTATTGCCTTAGTTCCTCAAATGTGTAGCCTCATTACCTAAAACATTTACCTTTCAAAAAAAAGTTCCCTTTTTTTCCAGCCCATTAGTGCCACTGGGGCAGATGAATGGAACACGTCATATTTGTTAGTATCCACGTCATATTTGTTAGTATCCACGTCATATTTGTTAGTATCCACTTCATATTTGTTAGTATCCACGTCATATTTGTTAGTATCCACTTCATATTTGTTAGTATCCACTTCATATTTGTTAGTATCCACTTCATATTTGTTAGTATCCACTTCACATTTGTTAGTATCCACTTCATACTTGTAGGTATCCACGTCATATTTGTTAGTATCCACGTCATATTTGTTAGTATCCACGTCATATTTGTTAGTATCCACGTTTTTTCGTTAGTATCCACGTCATATTTGTTAGTATCCACGTTTATTTGTTAGTATACACGTCATATTTGTTAGTATCCACGTTTATTTGTTAGTATACACGTCATATTTGTTAGTATCCACGTCATATTTGTAGGTATCCACTTCATATTTGTTAGTATACACGTCATATTTGTTAGTATCCACTTCATATTTCAGGGCAGTGTGTCTCCAGCCGAGGGCATCGGTCCTCCTGCCTTAACGTCACCACTTCCCCCCATTCTAATCTAGTCGAGCCCTCTAGCCGCTTGACCATCCGTCTCGCAAAAACATTTACCGTATTGCTACATAATTGACCTTACAGCTACCTCAATGGTTTACAAAGATGATTTACAATAAGTAGCCATTATTTTGACACTGTTTACCGCGTTACTTCCATTGCCATTTTAAATAATCATCCACGTAATAGGAACTAATAATTATCCATTTAATAGGAACTAATAGTCATCCATTTAATAGAAACTAATAATTATCCATTTAATATGAACTAATAATCATCCATTTAATAGGAACTAATAATTACCCATTTAATAGGAACTAATAGTCATCCATTTAATAGGAACTAATAAGTATCCATTTAATAGGAACTAATAATCATCCATTTAATAGGAACTAATAATTATCCATTTAATAGGAACTAATAATTATCCATTTAATAGAAACTAATAATTATCCATTTAATAGGAACTAATAATCATCCATTTAATAGGAACTAATAATTATCCATTTAATAGGAACTAATAATCATCCATTTAATAGTAACTAATAATCATCCATGTAATAGGAACTAATAATCATCCATGTAATAGGAACTAATAATCATCCATTTAATAGGAACTAATAATCATCCATTTAATAGGAACTAATAATTATCCATGTAATAGGAACTAATAATAAATATCCATTTAATATGAACTAATTATTATCTATTTAATAGGAACTAATAATTATCCATTTAATAGGAACTAATAATCACTCATATAATGGGAATTCAACGTACTGCCATCGATCCATTCAGCTGACACTAACATTGTAATATCTGATTACATTAGACTTCTTCAATTAGCCCTCACCCAATGGTACACCCGCACGCCATCAAATGAAAGCCTCGAGCCAGACAGGGAGGACAATGGGCCGTCTTATCTGGTCACAATAAAACGTTCTTACGTTACGTTACACCGACATAATGAAGACATTCTATCTGGCAATCCGAGCTGTTGTGGTTTTACCAACTATTAAGTGAGGGGCATATTGCAGGGCAGAGTTTCTCACACCTTTGCTCTCGGGCGCCTTTGTCGCCGCAGCTCCACAACTCAGCTGATAAGTTATACGAGGTTAAATCTCACTGTTACAGGTTCTTATAATGATAAAATGTGTAGAAGGTGTAATAATTCAGACAACTCAAATTATGAAGTTAACTCCAGTGAAGTAACATCAACAATCATTTAATTCTTGAACATAAACTGACATTAAGGTAAACTCAGGAGGAGTACAAAAGCAAACTGTAAATATGCATCCATCTACATCGATGCCCAAAGCTAGACTCTACTAGAACATGCATCCGCATCCTATGATGCACAGAGTTCGACTGATTATAAAACAAACCATGTGCTCCCAACTGTCGGTTTAATATACGTCATTTGTACCAAATGACGTACACACTAAAATCTACAATAAACTACAATACAAGATGGCGGAATGACGCCATAGCTACTGCGGTGGGCGGAGCTTACCGAATTGCGTCATCAAGCTTAGGCTATACTATTTCTCCACACTCACATTGAACCTGGATATGAATGAGTTTATTTATTTCAAAATCATTTACGTAACGCAGTGTTTCCCAAACGTTTAACATCTGTGTACCCCTTTGTTTTATTTTGGTAATACTGAGTACCCTTAATAAAAAAAACAAAACTTGCATATATTGTTTTTTTTCCTCTCCTTTCATTATTTTCACTTAAGCCGTTCAAGTTTACCAGATGTTCTCAACCCGGTGCAGCGTGTACCCCTTGCCAACAATTCACGTACACCATGGGGGTACTCGTACCCCACTTTGGGAAACACTGGCTTAATGTCATAATTGTAAATATTGTATTCATTTATATAAAAAAAAAGAGTTCAACGATATTACGTTAATGTGATTTAGTTCTTAACGACACAATTTAAATGTCCATGTAAATATAATATTTGTTATTGAAAGTAATGCAAAGGTCTTTACTAGTAATGGTGTTTATTTTATGTTGATTAGTTCTAGAGTTCAAACAAACTAACAACCCTTAATCAATAGAATATATATATATATATATATATATATATATATATATATATATATATAGTTCCTATTAAATGGATGATTATTAGTTCCTATTACATGGATAATTATTAGTTCCTATTAAATGGATGATTATTAGTTCCTATTAAATGGATAATTATTAGTTCCTATTAAATGGATAATTATTAGTTCCTATTAAATGGATGATTATTAGTTCCTATTAAATGATTAGTTCCTATTAAATGGATAATTATTAGTTCCTATTATATATATATATATAGGTTGTCCTTGATGCAGGCTTACGATCTGTTCAGACAGCGATTCCTCCTCAAAGCATTCACTTTCCGCCCTTCCTTCCCCTTTTCCCTTTTCACCCCATTTACTGGTGACGTTTATTTACTTTTAAATGGTCCCTGTTATCAAAACAGTTTCACTTCCTGTGACTGGGGGGGGGGGGGGTCCTGACACTGTTGTTACCTGATAACTGCCTGCTCTGGTGAGAACGTTACACACCATGTCTACAGGTTGTGTGCTGTCACTCTCTCTCTCTGACTCTGGAATTACACCAAAGTCTAGGTCAAGCGGAACAAAGCCCCCCACACACACATAGACAAACTTTTAAACAAAATAAATGTAATAAAACTTATACCTTGGCCAATTTTTTTTTCACCTGTATATCATCGAGTGTTACCGTATATCAGCGAGTGTTACCGTATATCATCATCTGTTACCGTGTATCATCGAGTGTTGCCGTTTATCATCAACTGTTACCGTATATCATCTAGTGTTACCGTTTATCATCAACTGTTACCGTATATCAGCGAGTGTTACCGTTTATCATCAACTGTTACCGTGTATCATCTAGTGTTACCGTATATCATCAACTGTTGTCTCTGTGAGAACGAGATATTATCTCTAAAACACATGATCAATGTTGGAACTTTCCATGCTCCCTCTAAGCATCGCCGTCATCATGGCCGAAGCTTAACGTTGGTAGGGCTCGAAACCGAATCCTACACCGCACCGATCAGACTTACACCCGGCGCGCAAGCTGAGCCACCGTTGTTTATATCAGAATTTAATTTCACGCTGTCTTCGTTCATGTTCACACTCCACACTCTCCCTCTATCCTCCCCACCCCCACACCCACACCCCAATCTCCCATCCACTCATTTAAGACGAAGGTGTGTCATGATTATATAACCGGCAATACTGTCAGCATTATATTAATAGCTGCTGATCCAGGTCGCTAGCAATGATCTGGTCGAACTGATCGGCCCAGTGAGCTAAAAGGGCCTGAAAATCTAATCCCCCCCTCCCCTTTCCACGTGACGCCTGTTACCGTTGCCGCCATGATTGTGTATGTTGACCTGATCTGCCCAGCAGCTAGAGGGACGTTAGAATATTTCCCCCTCCTCGTGGCTCTTGTTACCATTTTCACCATGATTATATAAATATATGTAATTACGATCAAATGTCCACCTCTATGATAAACTGCTGTGATGTCAATACTGCTGTGAAGTCAGTACTGCTATGAAATCAGTAATGCCTTGAAGGCAGTACTGCTATGATGTCAGTATTGCTATGAAGTCAGTAATGCCGTGAAGTCAGTACTGCTATGATGTCAGTATTGCTATGAAATCAGTACTGCTATGAAGTCAGTACTGCTATGATGTCAGTACTGCTATGAAGTCAGTAATGCCGTGAAGTCAGAACTGCTATGATGTCAGTACTGCTATGAAGTCAGTAATGCCGTGAAGTCAGTACTGCTATGATGTCAGTACTGCTATGAAGTCAGTACTGCTATGATGTCAGTACTGCTATGAAGTCAGTAATGCCGTGAAGTCAGAACTGCTATGATGTCAGTACTGCTATGAAGTCAGTAATGCCGTGAAGTCAGTACTGCTATGATGTCAGTACTGCTATGAAATCAGTAATGCCGTGAAGTCAGTGCTGCTATGAAGTCAGTAATGCCGTGAAGTCAGTACTGCTATGATGACAGTACTGCTATGATGTCAGTACTGCTATGAAGTCAGTAATGCCGTGAAGTCAGTATTGCTATTCATTAAATATGTTGTTATTGTTTTTAATTTAAAGCCCAGCTTTATTGTTTTTAATTTGTCAGTCCGTTTGCTGCCAAGATAATATATTTAACTGAAGATCATTCTATCAAATACTTTTTACTTTCTTCTCCAGGCAATAATGACGTATTTGTGACTATTCAGCTGGGGAAAGAGAAGTACCAGACGTCCACCATCAAGAATGCACTTAACCCGGAGTGGTTTGAGGAATGTGACCTGTAAGTAATGAGACCCGTGTTATCGACATAATTAGATGACCATTTTTTTGTTTAAGCTGGCAATCAAAAAATGTGGCCCGCGACTCCAAATGTTTGCCCACCCCCTTGTTTAAAACATTAGCACCTGCACTAAGTTCTATATTTAGATACAAAACTCAGTGCGAGCGGATAGTCAAATCTACTCACTTCCTTAGTTACCGTTGGCAATGGTAACTAAGGAAGCGACAGCACATGCAAGTGGTCTATACCGGTGGTAGCCAATAGCGGCTCTTAGATTCGCTTTGAGGTTCTTCTTTGAGTGTGGTGGGGCTCCCAATGAATATTGATAAAATGTCCATGGTGCGGCACATCCATTGGCGTAGCGAGTGGGGGGAGGCAAGGGGGATCATGCCCCGGGTGCTACTCTCAAAGGGGCGCCAAATGGTATATTTTACATATAATATTGTATGTTTTTCGAATGGGGGGGGGCGCTAAAAAGGTAATATGCCCCGGGCGCGAGTTAAGCTCGCTACGCCACCGGGCACATCTTAGTAATTTTGATGCTATTAAAAAAAACCGGAATGCAGCTTTCAGTGGCCCCATGTTGGACCAACCCTGGTCTACACATTTCACTGAAATGCATAACTAAAATCTGTAATTAAATTTATTATACAACTTTCTTGCCTATCTCAAAATAATATAATGAAATACACTTTTATCATCGGCCAGTTTGACTTTAAAAAAAAAAATAACGAAAATCTCAGTTATTCTACTGCTAACTTTCCCCAGCAATGTATAACTTTTTTTTCCCCCTGTTTGATCTATTTCTTACTGGAGTCTAGTTGGAGCCAACCTTTTTTTGTGGACCCTTGACTAATGCATTGCGTCATCAATTCTCGTCTTTGTGTCACAGTATAATCTCAAAGCTTTGCAGCTATCTCCGAAGAGTATTTGAGCAGCACGTCATCATATTGTGCGTCCTCTGATGTGTCTAAAATAGAAATCTCCCATTATCCACGGCTTTCAACTTTGTTTTATTTGCGAATCGTGCGCGCGCATTTCGGAATTCTTTTCTTTGTCTGTATGCTCGAGTTTGTCTACCGTTTATTATCATTCACAAAAAAAAGTGACAAAGTTGGATCGGGGGAAGGGTGGAGGGGCGGGGGATACAAAAGATTACGTCACGGTCTGTTGAAACTGTCACAACTTTAGAATTCAGTACGAATTCAGTTGTTGTTTTGTGTGTTGTAGTAAAGCATAATATTTTTTGTTTATGAATTATACAAGTGAAAATCGTATTTGTATGAATATAGGCCTATAGTAGTCATTGAGTCTATTTTAGCCAACTCATCATATTTCGTCCTGGTTTGTTTATTGGTTGTTGTTGTTTCCGGTTGTTGTTTTTGTTTCGTTGTAATTTACTTGCATTTTTTTTATAGTTTTTTTTGTTGTGTTTTTCTAACAATTCAACAATGCCGCCGCCCCCCCCTTTCCCCCCTCCCACCCCACCCGTAATACTGCAGATATACAGTAGGCACTACACTGAAAAAAAGTTCCACTTGTAGTGGTTGGTTTAATAGTGGATCAAGAAACAAATGTCATGTCCTTACATGTAGGCCTTCAATAGTGGAAGACAGGCGTTCTCGTAGGAGGGCAAACTAGTCTTCCACCCCCACCCCCACCACCGTTAAGGAGCCATCTAACGGAACTTTTTAGTTTTGCCATGCCGGTCGGGCTCAGAGCCAATGCGCCACCGATAAACAGCTTCTTTGGTTCTCGTCTTATTTTATCTTAGAATTAAATTGCGATTTACTTTTTCTTTTGTTTCGAAATGTGTAACACTGTGACCTTTTCAATTCAACAGGCCCATACCCAACCTGCACTCAGAGATCGAGGTCAGCGTGTTCCATCATGGCGTCCTATCAGACGACTTCCTGGGCTACTTGTCCATCCCGTTATGGGAACAGAAAGTGACCGAGTCGCCTAAAAGCAGGTAAGCTAAGATTTTTTTTACAACTTAGTTTACTTGGGTGTAACTCACGCCATCCTTTACTTGGGTGTAACTAACGCCATTCTTTACTTGGGTGTAACTGACGCCATTCTTTACTTGGGTGTAACTGACGCCATTCTTTACTTGGGTGTAACTGACCCCATCCATTACTTGGGCGTAACTGACGCCATTCTTTACTTGGGTGTAACTGACGCCATTCTTTACTTGGGTGTAACTGACGCCACCCTTAAAGCAGTGCCTGTGTTTCTAAGACGTGAGTCAGATATACTTGTAGTGCGTTACGGGTTCTCATTGACGCCACCTATTCCACCGTGGCTCCTCCATCGTCACAACTTCAAAGAACTATGACCGTGGATGTTATAAAACTAAAAATTCCTCAATATGGCGTAGAAAGGGAGGGGTAGGGGGTAGTCGAGTGGCGCTAATTGAGCGACGGTCGACCTGAGTGTCCTGAGTTCGATTACCGGTGAGAATCAATTGAATTTTCCAGGTCTTTCTGGAAAGCTCCCTCTTTGTCCCCAAAACCAATACAATATCGGCCATGTCGGGGATGAAAGCAGAAATTTTTTTTTTAAATCACTCCATTTAGGGAATCGTTTTTCTGACCCTGCTCGACAGTTTGACCTGTTTGTCCCAGGGCGTGCTAAGAGACACGTGATTTTGTTCAGGTTCTAGTGAAAGTCCCCACATCCACCCAGCAAGTCCCTACATCCACCCAACATCACTTCCGGTATCTGACATTAGTTAGAGAAGCGTGGGCAGAAATCCAACCGAATGTCCGGACCAAGAGCAGACAGACGAAGTTCTATACAAACTAACAAAAAATTAGATGCACAAGATTATATATGCGACCAGATCAAACAGCCAAACAGGCAGCCCCCCGTGGCTTGAAAATTCTACAGCAGTGGCCAGGCATTCTACAGCAAGGGCCAGGCAATAGCGGGGGGGGGGCAGGTAATTAATTTTACTAAGTAGAGCAAATAAGCAGAGGGGGCCAGACAAAACGCGGGGGGGGGGGGCAGACCGCGAGCCGTAGTCTGCCCACGTCTGGACCAGCCGCTTCATCTTCAGTTAGGCTCACTAGACAACAATTTCTAAACGTCTAGAGCCGGTGGTCAACTCAATGGTGACTCTCTATTTAACATGACGGATTGAATTGTTTTTTTTTTCTATTGAATTCTGTTGAATGCCAAGTGTATATTTTTTTCTGTTGAATGCCAAGTGTATATTTTTTTCTGTTGAATGCCAAGTGTATATTTTTTCTGTTGAATGCCATGTGTTTTTTTCTGTTGAATGCCATGTGTTTTTTTTTCTGTTGAATGCCAAGTGTATATTTTTTTCAGTTGAATGCCATGTGTTTTTTTCTGTTGATTGCTACGTGTTTTATAATTGTACTAGCTGTACCCTGCAAAACCTTTGCATAGAGTTATATCCCCTTAGGCTTGATCGGTAGGCTAGGTTATTTTTTGGTTTCGGGCAGATCCGATTTTTTTTTTATGGTTGTATTTTAAACTGGAATACTGTTGTATTCATTCTTTACTTTCGATTTAACGCACACTGGAAATGAGTATTATTATATATGATTGACTTCGCGCTATATTACTTCTACCACAGCTGGGTCTCACTGCACAACAGGCCAACGTCCAAGTCTGGGGACAGCAAGTACAGAGGAGAGCTGGAGATCAAGCTGACCTTTCATTCTCAGGCCAAGACAGATGCCCCGCCCCACGGGCTCAAGAAGAGGTCATCCTCCATAAGAAATCTGGCAACAGCGTTCGGTATGTGTCTTTAGTGCATGAAGCATGAACTTTTGTTCACTTTTATTTATTTATTTTTTGGTAATTACGAATTGAATGGCAATAGTTTTTAATGTCTTAATAATAATGTTATGTACTCTGTGATGTGATTTTTTATTTGTGCTGTAATAACAATATTTCACAATTGTATTGTGTGTGGTGCAGCGAACCTTTTTTTTTTTTGGTCAACAGAACTTTTGAATTGTTTTATAAATATTAATTGATACAACTGGCAGTGTTTGGAGATTATAATATGCCAGGTTTTTTTAAAAGTCTTCTTAACAGGAAACTTTTATTTTTTAATCATCTAACATTTTGAAATAGGAATTTAATGAGAAACAAAAACACTACTTGATGTAGCTCTTTCCAAAAGAATAATACATCATGTCTCATTTTGTATACTTTGAGAATACATCATCGTTGAATTAAATCTGACATATTGATTCAACCAGTTCGCAGTACGAATAAGAAGTCTGTAAGTCTGTTACATATTTGTCTCCAGGTGATAAATTTAAATTTGTCAGAAGTCGGTCACTGCGGGACCACAGGCGGAACTCGGACGTTGGTAAAATGGACAAAAACATTGGACCCCGTGGTAGAGAATCGGTCAGTTCGCTGGACGCCCCTGAGGTCAGTGTCCCATGTCTCTCCTTTAATTTTGTTTGTTTCTTAATGTGCACATAGAGATGAAACACGCGCTAGTTTATTTTTTTTTAATTTGCATTTCATGTGTAGTGTGGGTGTAACGTGTTTATAGTATGCCGTGTGTTGTAGGCACGTGTGTTGCTGGTTCGTGTGTAGCGTGGGTGTAACGTGTTTATAGTATACCGTGTATTGTGTGTTCATATATAGTGTAGGTGCAGCCTGTTTATTGTATGCCGTGTGTTGTAGGCACGTGTGTTGCTGTTCATGTATACTTGTATAGTGTGGGTGTAGCGTTTTCTTAGTATGCCGTGTGTTGTAGGCACGTGTGTTGTTGGTTCATGTGTAATGTGGGTGTAATGTGTTAACAATATGGCGTGTGTTATAGACACGTGTGTTGCTGGTTCATGTGTAGTGTTGGTGGAACGTGTTAACAATATGGCGTGTGTTATAGACACGTGTGTTGTGTGGGTGTAATGTGTTATAGACACGTGGGTTGCTGGTTCATGTGTAGTGTTGGTGTAACGTGTTAACAATATGACGTGTGTTATAGATACGTGTGTTGTTGGTACGATTGTAATGTGTGCTGGTCTGTACGTCACGTCGTTTTCTCCGTCAGTCAGTATATCTGTAAGTCATCTAACCCTTGATTTGAGCAACACTTGAGCAGTTGTGGGTGACTTAATGAATATTCCCATCTTTATTTGAGCATCTAAGCAGTCTACTATCGAACTTTTTAATAGACATTTTAAATAAACGTGTGTTTATAAGTTGATTTCTTTTCCTTTTTTTAAGTCAGCTTGTCTTGCAGTCTATTGATTCAATCTGTCACTGATTCAAAATGTCTTATATTCAATATGTCATTGACAGAATTTAGAAAAATCTTACTTCTACTGACAGGTAGGGCACTCCTTCCTCCCTCCAATATTCAATACCCTTTATAGTCACACTTTCTTTTACATGCTGTTAATTGAAACAGACAAACATACAAACAGAGAGAGATAGAGAGAGAGAGACAGAGACTGTACTCATATAATATATCGTACACAGTGTGTACTTGTTCAGTGTTATGAAACATAATCCTACACATAGCCAGCTACTTCTTTCATAAATCAATTTCATCGAAGACTTTCCTGTTTAGGACACATTTGATATTCTCAGCTCGCCAGCCGCACACAGGTGTTCTCAATTACACTGCTCACGTTTCGATTTACGTCACCTGGACATGCTTCCCTGAACTCTACCGCTTTGTTAAAACGTTGTTATTTTTTTTTTAGATTTCAGACCAACAAAAGTTCGATAACTCACATTGGACATTACTGTTAGCTTCATAAAGGGAGAGAAACATGAACCGAGGGCTGTTGGTCTTTTTGTCCCATCACGTATTTCTTACTGCTTATTGAACGTTCCTTGTTTAGTTAAAACTATTGACTGGGTGGATACAAATACGAGTACAGATGTTCGTTATTGTTTTTCGTAACTGTGATGAAAAAATAAAGTGTGTTTGGATATGCCAAGTTTTATTTTAACTTTATATGTTGCCAGATTTTTTTTAATTCAATAATTAAGTTTTATCCTTGTACACAATTATCTTATTTCGTATTATTATTATTATTATTATTATTATTATCATATTATCTTTTGCAGTTCAAATTTAATTTGAATTATGACTATTTATTTTTTTTTTACTCTCTTATTTGTGCAGTGGTAGTTAATAAAGGCAGTTAATTATTAAATCAAAATGTTCAGTTAAATGTATGTAGATATCCAAACTTTTCCTAATCGGTTTGTATTTAATTGACTGACTTTATTAGCCAGTGGAACATTCCTATTAGGGCTGTACCGGAATCCGATTCCGGTTCCTGTTAAGCCGGATTCCGGCAGTTTTAACAAATCCGGTTCCGATTCCGGTTCCGGTTAAAATCTGCCGGATTTAAGCCGGATTTCTTTGTTGTTTGAAACTTGTAAGAAATTTTTTTAGCGCAACATAATTTTGAAATATTTAACGCTATACAATTAAATTAAAACAATAACTTCCTTTGATTTTAAAACTACAATAACGTCGATCGCTTTTAGTTCTGTATGTAAGTAAAAATATATCAAAAAGGAAGATTTGAATCGTATTTAGTCTAGTAGTAGTACATGTAATACGACACCTTACCAAGCGCTACTTTTGATTCCGTGTTTTCTTTAAAGCTACAAAATTTTAACTTTTGTAAAGAGCAGACAACGATCTATTTTTGTTTGTTTACAGTTTAAAAATAGGTCAATAATTTATTTTTCTGCAAATTTTTTAATTTAGTGAATTTTGTCACGATTTGGATAAAATTCCTCGCATATTTAGATAAATAATTTGAAGATACTTTTTTAACTGACCATTAAAGTGATATTGATTTAGATTTGAAATGCATTTTAATTTGGGTTTTATGGGAAATATTCAGATAATGATTTAAAGGAAAGTATGAATGAAACAAGTCTAGTGACGTCACTATGGAAAACTAAAAAATGAACTATCGGGAGGTGCCACAGTATATATTTTTTTTTCGGAATTCATTTATTAATAAAGATGTTTATTATACTTTCTAAGATATGTTACCCATTTCTTTGTTTGGTTGTAACAGAAATCAAGTTAAATTAGGTACAGCTTTATTAAAATAAATTTGAAAACAAAGAACCTGTTATTTTGACAGAGTTATCTTTCTTAACTCAAGGATGGAGAAGGGGTTTTAGTCACAGTCTTCAAGATCTAAATGGTTAATACTGTTTTTTGCTATCTAGAACTAAAAATTTTTATTCTATTTTTCATTCTTATATCTTTTTTATATTAGGCGAGAAATTACTACTTCGTTCGGAAGAGTTACTATTTTATTTGGTAAAATCCGGTTCCTGTTCCGATTCCGGCAGGATTCAAATATTAAATCCGATTCCGGTTCCGATTCCTGCAGGATCTAAAAATTACAATCCGGTACAGCCCTAATTCCTATGCACACAATGTTCTATTTACCATATGCATTTCTATCGATATAGTGCATATAAGTAGCTTTTGTTTAGTACTACAATATTTACATTCTTATTTTATCTAAAAAACGTGTATGCATAACGCAATGTCTAATTTAAAAAGTTATATATATATATATTTAATACTTATTATTGAACAAAATTAGTGGCCGGCGAACTTTTAAATTACTTCACCCATCTACCCCCACCCCCCCCCCCCTAGGCCAGTGGTGGCGAACCTACATCATGCGTGCCACAGTCGGCATGCAGGGCCTCATCAGTTGGCACGCGGCCAAAATATCACTTCCTTTAATTTTAATTGGAGTGTTGGCACTTTGATATAAATAAGTGGGGTTTTATTGGTTGAATTTCTGGCACGCGGCCCCCCAAAAAAAAGTTGGCCACCACTTTCCTAGGCACTCCTTTTGACATATGAAATATTCCCTTTACGACAAGTTAATACTTTTTTTTTTTTTTGGTTTGTATTCATTTGTTTTTTTTTGTTAAATGTTCGCCTACCCCTGATTTTAGTATCTAAACGCTATTAGTAAATTAGAATTACAGTTCGTAAAAACTCAACATCAAATTTTAATTTCGTGTTTTTGTTTTTATTTCGTTTTTAATTTTTTTTTAATTATAACAATAATGCTGTTTTGTTGTTTTTAATCGATGATAAATTGTTTACATTTTATTTTGTTTATTGTTTATTTTTTTTCATTCTCATCTTCATTTTTTTTCTCTTACTCTCTAACTCCCCGACCCACCTAAAAATCCATGCAACCCCCTTCACTTCCACACGTTTGACGTCACAGACTGCATCGACCAGAGGTATTTCTCCCTACGCCCACTCGTCTGTCCATTTTTCAGCTCTGGACCTAAACAGGGCGCCCTGGGGTATCGACCCTAATGCCCCGGTTTGTAAACAAACAAAACTACTTCCGTCTTTATTTATTTTTTTCATTTTCTTCTTTCGCTTTGCTTGCATTTTTTGGGCATTTCTGTTGGAGTTAAGTACCCTTTTTACACATACACATCATATTTCTGTTAGAGTTCAGTGCCCTTTTTACACATAAACATCATATTTATGTTAGAGTTAAGTACCCTTTTTACACATAAACATCATATTTCTGTTAGAGTTAAGTGCCCTTTTTACACATACACATCATATTTATAATTCATATGCATCTATGACCCTTAAAATAGACATCGAAGCTCTTATTTTTTTTATTTTAACTTATATGTCAGTCAACTTGAAATGTAAGCACACCTCCATTGACCCCCCCCCCCCCAAGTCAATTTCTGTTATGTTGTAAATAGAAAATGTGTTATGTATTTATTCTAGTCCCAGGGCTGTGCGTACTATGGTTCAAAAAGGGACATTTGGCGGCAAAAATCTTAACATTTGAAGGCAGAGTTTCGTATTAAAGGAAAACATGTAAAATCGGGACGGGGGGGAGGGGAGGCAAAATAATGTTTCCGCCATTGGGGACAGATAGGCTAGATGCTGAACTGCTCAGATTTATAACACACAAGCGACATTACAAAAACGTACCAACGAACATACGGGTTGATAATCACATTTGATGCATCAAGAAATACATTTATTGAGTTATTATAAATACCGAAAAAAAAAAGAGATTTTTCAGCATAAATTATTCAACTTTATCTATTACTTGTTTCAAAATCATAAAATTAGCCATAGCTTAATCATACAGCATTAATTTTATTTGAATCTTTACAAAATTAAAAACATTTCTTGTCTTTTTGAGATGTGTAGAAAGGGTGCATAGCCAGATTTTTTTTTATCTCTGACTAGCTTAAAATGTTGCCAAAGTCATTTTTTTCCCTGTATGTTGTAGAGATAACCATTTATGGCTGTCGTCCATTTCATATTTCCTGGCAATTATCTAACACTTCTGTTTCATACGGCTGTAGAAAGTATGATCGGTGGAAGTAGAAACTCTTTACAAGAGCTGTGGTGTTGGGTACTGACTTCTGAATGGGAACATTTCATAACGAAATTAGATTCTAGGCCTAACTGCATGTAATCATGACTGACCTCTCTAAACAGAGTTTAGAGGTCAGTGGTAGACCGTTTCTGTAGGTGTGCTTGCCAAATTGCCTTTTGCTTTAGAAAAAAAAGGGGGGGGGAGGGGGTAGAGGTTACATTATTATTAGGGTCGGCAAAAAATGTTTTTTTTTTCTTTATATCAGTTTATTATATCTATTCTATCGAAGTAGTATGACAGATGTTAAAATTTCTTGTAACTTTACACAACAATATTTCAGAATTTATTTACAGAAACATTATTTTCTTTTTTTTTTCCTCCCTTCATTTAAAAAAAAAATTAATCCCAACATATGGTTTTGCAAAGAATGGGATGTGGGAGGGAGGAAAGCGAAATTTGTAGCTTATTTGGAAAGCACTGGTCAGCAATATTTGTTGCATGTCGTCTGCATCTGACCTTAAGGAGGTCATTGTTGCCTCACGAGTCTCGGCTTATTTTATCATTTCTTTTGTATTTCATTATGGAACATGCACCAGTTTCTTTTTTTTTATTATTTCCCAACAGCTTTCACACTTACTGTCTAACAATCACAGTTCTGGTCGATTCTATAAATGTATTTGGAAAAACGGAAAATAACGAATAACCCTCTTCATTATTACAAGATATATTTTGTTTTAAAATCTTTTGTGTAAATAACATATGTTTTTATGTACGTGTGTTTTCACTACAGTATATATATATATATATATATATATATATATATATATATATATATATATATATATATATATATATCCTCTCTGTGCATGCGTGTCTTAAATATTTGTTGTTGTAAACATTTTAATTTTGTGTGTTTGTAAATTTGTTAATACCAACAATATATCAAGGTAAAAGAAACTTTAATAAGCCAAAGTGTAAATTTCCCCATTATATCTGTTCTCGTGGTACAGGTATTTTTATTCCGGAGTCTAGAAAAAGACTTGGAGTGGAGGTATAACAACAGAGGGTTGGGGGTGTAATGCATTGTTGTCCGTACATGCTGCATAATTTAATAAGCTTGGGAGGACGGAGGGGCGGTGTAGCATGTAGCTACCCGTACACTGTGTGGCATGTAGCTACCCGTACACTGTGTGGCATGTAGCTACCCGTACACTGTGTGGCATGTAAGTTACCCGTACACTGTGTGGCATGTAGCTAGCTACCCGTACACTTCAATAGTTCCCTACATGGACGAACGAGGGAAATTTCATCTTGTAGCCAGAAACACTTTTGGGAATTAGCGGGAAAAAAATCTGTTGCTGAATTGAGAGACAAGTGCAAAAAATAAGAAAAGTCTTGTTTGCATCAATGAAAATTGAATAACGAATTTTTCAAGAGACGATTTTGGCATAGTAAAAAGTAAATGTCCGGTAATACTTCTCTTCAATTTACAAATGTTGGGGAAGGAATATATTTAGGTTAGACAAGATTATCTTGTGATGGCAGTCGTTTGAACCATGAAGTAACTTAGGTGTTATTAGTTGAGAGAATGGGGAAATTAGAACTAGGATAGACTGTTTAAACTCAACTAGCCACTGACCTATATGTGTTAGATGGCACTGGCTGTAAGATCTGCATGACGATTGTGTGGTACACACACAGCGGTACATACACACCCTTTTTTTTTTGCATGTTTAAGTATCACATTAAGTTACTAATTAGATAAAAAAAAATTTCACCAAAGACGTGAACACACATTTCTAGCTATTTATATGACACACAGTGGTTTAAACACATTCATCGCTGTGCGTATAATTCATTTTTTTTTAAATATGGGCTAGCACCGTAGTACGGTCTACACAAATACTCTCGAACACTCAAGTGCCACCTTAAAAAAAAAACGTTTCGATCAATTTTTTTTTTTTAGTGTAAAATAGTCGAAATGGCCCACCGCCAGCTGCTGCGCATGTGAAATCCTTTATTTAACGTCCCAGTTGATGCATAAAACGATACCAATTATTCTAACTAAGGAATTATCGATTCTACAGTCTCTGCTTTATATAAAGAAACAAAAGAAGAAACACGAGAAAGAAAAATTAGGCCTACATATATTGATTTACGACTGAGTATTTTTTTTTTATAATATAATATTCCACCAACAGTTCGGCTGTTTTAGAATAAATGCGTGGTATTTATGAGGATTTTATTTTTATTATAAGTGTGGTAGCAATTTAATTTTCCATCGGTAACCACAGCCACCGTATTCATGCCATAGCTTTAAAACATGGGAGGGGGGGGGCAAACACCAGCCTATATATATATAGGCTGGTGATGTGCGTAACTATGAAACGAGCGGCCGGATTCAGTTTGCCAACGGCTGCCCGAAGGGGACCATGGAGTTCGTCTAAATTTTATAGTTTTATGTAAAGAGACATCCTCTATGAATGTGGGCTGTTCCATAGTAAGTCAACCCTCTGCAGTTCACATATGTTGAGTTTCCCTGCATTGTATCTATATCGTTGTCTTTATATTTAATAACTCCCGCGCTCCCACAACAATAGTCACGGTATTTTTTTTTCTCTCATTCTGTCCATTTCCAACTCTTGGGCAGTTTTTTTATTACGTGTTTGTTGGACATGTTTCTGTCCAAAGCAAAGCCTTATCATGAAGTTGGCAAGTTGTATCTAAAAAAAAAATGTTTATGATGATACATCTGGCCTTTTTTTTGCATTGATCAGTATGAATGGCCAGGTTTCTACAAAATTGTAAACAAAAATGTTTCATTCTCGACCTCTGTTTAGGGCTTAGGGTTATTCCAGCCGAGCTTGACGCATGTTTCTGAAGGACCTCCTTATTATTTTGTTGGAAAAAAAACACAATGCATGTAATGTGTGGTTGGGCGCTAGTGTATTTTAACTGTAGTTAACTGCAGAACCTACCCAAATCTCCATCCCTTTCATATACAGCTGTTACACGGAGTAATCTTTCCTTACTTTATAATTTACAAATTTCATTTAGGCTTATTTTTGTTTATGAGCAATGAAAGATTTGGTGATATTATCCAGCCATGGTGTTGGTCTAATAGCACTGTTCGTAATCATTCAAAATGTGTCTTTAAAAATATCCTCCTCGGCTCAAAACATTCAATTTTTTCACAGATAACAATAATTATAAGTTTCTTACTTTTTCCCCCCACGGTTACAAATAATTATATTAAAAATACAAATAGTAATAAAACATTACATAATGAAAAAGAGGTAAGTTTTTTGTCTGCCATTTTTTAAAGTAAATTATTAAAAGAAGATAAATGCCAAATTACATTTTAATGATCAATAATAATAATCGAGAGATCAATTCTTGAAATTTTCCTTATTGTTTAATTTTTTTAGAATGAACTAACACTTTATTTTTATGCATTCTTTTCTTGGGCTAGTGTATGGTTTGTGGGTTGGAATCCCAGCATTGTAGTCATGGTTACTAATCAGATATAAACAACGTTTCCTAACACAAGTGTAAAGAGAATAATTTCAAGGTTACACTAATTTTATTCAGAGGAAGTCTTTTTAACAGAGTTTAAAAAAAATTATCCTAAATGAATGCATTCCTTGGATAAACCGAATCCAACGTTTCATAATATATTCTTGAGCTTTTATTTTTTTATTTTCGATTTGAATTTGTCAGCTAGAAATGAATTGTGCATATATCGGCATTTGTTAATTATTTTCATATTGCCTAAATCACGCTTTTATTTTTTTTTTATTTTTTGCTTTGTTACTTGACTCAATTGCTTAAAAATACATCATTAATTATAACGATTTTGAAATACTTATTTAAATTTTAAAAAAACTAAAATCGAAGTAATTTAAATTCTATTAAATAATGTAACTTAATTTAAAATTAGTTTTCAGTTGTTTAAAAATACATTGTAAAGCTAGCCTATACTTAAGTCTTGTGTTGTATGAACTATTTTAACATTTCGCTCATGTTTTTCTATCGTACTAGCTATATCTTTGTTTGTTATTTAATATTTATTCAATATCAAATTACATCTGTATCCCCAACGAAAAACCTTTTTTGTATCCGCCACCGATTAAAAAATATATATTTGAGATTAA
Source organism: Bulinus truncatus (assembly GCA_021962125.1). Classification (NCBI taxonomy): domain Eukaryota; kingdom Metazoa; phylum Mollusca; class Gastropoda; family Planorbidae; genus Bulinus; species Bulinus truncatus. The sequence continues at coordinate 7,587,109 of JAGDYQ010000012.1, forward strand.
AATTAGCTTTTAATTAAATGAAGAAACTCAAATGAAATAAAATAAATGTAAAGCTATGTAACCCATTAGGTCTTTCTTATATGTTCTTAATTGGTTATACCATATGAATATCTTTAAGTAGGCTTATAATATTGGGCTCATCAGTAGGCCTATTTAAAATATATATATATATATATATATATATATATATATATATATATATATATATATGTATTAAGATAACTGCTGTCGCTTTAAAGTATAGGTGAATACCGTATTAAAGTTGTTGTTTTTTTTTCCTTCTCTGTCGTTTGGACAGGATACACTGACCAGAAGCTACAGCATGTCTGCAGCTTACATCAAGTCCATGTCACTGGACAGAAATAAATCAGACATTTACTCTGTCAGCACCAACGTTAGTAACAAGAAAGATAACAAGCACAGCACCGTGAACAACAGCAATCAAAGTGCTCCCCCTTCTTCAGGTAATTTTATATATTAGTTCGCTTGACTACTACAATCTGGAGCAAGGATTGCAAATGGGTTTTAATCACAAGTGCCAAAATTAAGGCAAATTGAAATGATTTTTTTTTTGAGGGTAAAAGTATCTTATGTTTTTAATACATTATTTATAACATAATTAATTGTGTTGATATTTTAAAAATTATTTGGCTTGCTATGAAAATTTAGCCTGCGTCTATCTGGTCTGGAGTAAAGCACTATGCAGGGGGGTGCAGGAAGGGGAAGCAACCCGGACATGTCATGGGAATGCGCCCTTAGGGACACACAGCCCCGTAGCCAGGGGAGGCACTGGGGTGCCGTGCCCCCCCCGCTAGGTGTGGAGATGCCCCCCCTTGCTGGGTATTGGTGCCCCCCTGCTGACTTTGACCTGGCTACGGGCCTGGGGATACAGTAATCTGTTTTGTGATTGGTGTGTAGGTGTGAACTATGGGAGCCCAGGTTGTTGGAGATTTTTTAGGGATCCCTAAGTCAGCCATGCACTATGACCCATATCATTATTCTATTTCTTTTCTAGTACCAGTATTCTTTTGAACTATTGAAAATTAAAATGAATAACACTGTTCCTAACAACTGTTAAATTTTTAAATCAAGGATGGAAAATAGGATTTCATCAAAGTGCAGAAATGAAACAAATTGAAATGATTATTTATTTATTTTTTAGCTCTTTAAAAATTATTTTTTTCATGTCAGGTGTCATGGCGACCCACAGCCAGTCTATGCACAACTTGCCAGGAAACAGAAGAAGCTTCACTGAGATTCCATTGCGCCAGCCCCCTCCTCCACCATATGACCCAAGGCACTCATCCAAGGATGACTCAGCTCTTCGAGACTTAAATGACCGTAGGGCCATGTCAGAATTTCACATCAATTCGGCTTTTCGACCTCCGCCCCAGCCTCTCCCAGGTTTTTTCGATTCTGGGCACAGGGCCGAATTATCTGGAATTTATGAGAGCATCCGGGAAAGGACAGAACCGGAAAACTCTGCTTCTTCCTCCACATCTGACCCTGAGAGTGTTCCCATGCCTAGGCAGCGAAACCGCAAAATTGCTCATGGACAGCAGTCTTCAAAGAAAAGAAATGGGGAACAACATGAAATCAATGGAAGGGACTCTGGAATTCTGGAAGATCGTTCTTCCAGCCATGGGAACTCTCTTGAGGGGAGCAGCCTCAATGATGGAACTGCTTATAATAACGGACAGAAGAGCCGAGCCTGGTCGTCAGCAGTCAATGAGACTGACCTAAGTAAAAAGGATTCTCTGAGGAATGAACTTGTCCCAAACAATGGTGCAGGATATCACTATGGAGATAAGGAACTCGCCATCAACAGAACAGGCAGATCCAAGAAAAAATCTACGGTGCCCAGCCAGTTCTATTCTAAAGAGAATAGCCAGGGAGAGCTGGTTGTGAGGAAGAGGTCAAGGGGTCAGAGAGATAGACTTAGGCAGCTGAGGCAGGGTGAGATAAATTAAGCTTTAACCAGATATAGAACTTTATAGTAGAGTGCATTTATATTTTATATTAAAATTTAAAAGTCTTCTTTTATTTTAATTTGTTGTTTTTTTTTTTTCTTTCTATTTTTTAAAGAATTTATTTATATGCTATTTAATATTATTTATTCATTTTAGTTTTACCTCTATTTTAAGTTAAACCTTTTTCTTATTTATCTATATCCTAATTTATTTATGTGTTAACATTTATATGTATGTTTCGTATGCAATCAAAAAGGGAGTTAACATCAGATGCACATAGCACGCACCCTGGGCTCAGCCTTGAGAAAGACCCCCCCCTCCCCCCATTACTTGAAAAGGCCCAAACTTTATACTTTTATTGTCTTTCTTTGTTTTAATGGATCACTGTTTAGTTCTGTGCTCCAGGCCTCAACTGACTTTAGTCTGTGTATATAATGATAATGATTTATAGTAGCTATAGTTATTTTAAGTACCTCTATTAAAGTACTGATACCAAGTATGTAATTATTTTATGGACGCTTTCTATACTTTTATCTTTTTTTATCTATTTACTCGTACCGGTAATCAAGTAAATACTTTTGTATCAAATAACTCATCTAAATCATTATTCTCCCATGGTTATCTTTAACTTGCACAGGAAATAGACGTTACACTGTCCAAGGGTTAGACAATCACAATGGTCTATATGATGACAGTCTATCATCTGATCCCAGCGACACATCACGAGCAGAGGTCCCGGAGGACATGTTGTCAGTGTTTAAAAATATGTCAAAAGAGGTAAATTAAGCTTTGCAAAATAAAATGCTAGTGATGCAAATAGTTCATGATTCAGCCTACTTCAAAATGGGGCACTCACTGACATTGTTTTGAAATGGGGTACCAGTAAATAAAAAAAAAGTCCAATAATTTTCCAAAAATTAAGCTTTAAAATTTTTGTGCAGCAAATGTTTACAAAAGATGCTTGACTATTTGGCCTAGCCATTATGTAGCTTATTTAGAATCTTTCTGGAGTAAATTTTAGAAAAGTTTTACTTTGCTGAGGTAATTTATCTTTAGTTGCATGTAAATTGTTCATTTTCAGACTTTCTATTCTGAAAATTAGTTTGTAAAATGAGTTCTAAAAACATTTTTTAAAGTACTGTACTGATATCCATTTTAAAAGGCATTGGAAAACACAAATTAATGATGGCTTGGTATAAGAAGGAATGTTTTTTAAAAGCAGATTTTTCATTGAGCTGTTAATTAAGTTTATTAATGTTACCTGAATCAGCCTTTTGGTTCATTAGGCTGCACAGTTATCTTCAATATTTAAAGATAAACAGAGCATTTTTCAAAATACAATTTTTTAATAGTTCATAGCAATAATTTTGATTTCAGGGCTTTTTTTAACATCCTGTTTGTATGGAGGAAAGGGGGGAGGGGGGGCATTACCTTATTCATTTTTCCCCTCCATTAAATGATTAATATATCACTTATCAGCCTATTTATTTAAATTCTAAGGCAATATTCAATACTTCCAGGAACTATTTCGAGTTGTAATACAGTGCAAGGCTCAGATGATCAGGAAAGATCAATACATAAAGGATCTTGAAAATTACATTGATGACCTTTTGGTCAGAGTGATGGAGGCCACGCCCAAACTGCTGAGTAGACCAGGGATGCACAGATAACGGTTATTTACATCAATTAAAATTGTAACTGCGCCTGAGCTTGCAGATTGTCATTAGCTCCTCATATGTTGTTTTTATTTCATCACCGAATTTTTTGTTTTGATTACTAGGTTGTAAAAAAAACTTGACAAAAAATAATTTGTTACTACCGGTGATAAATAAATGTGGACAAAATATGGTCCGGTCAAAAAAAGGGTTAACTATTGCTAATTCTGTAAGATCCTATAATTAAACTTTTACTTATTTGATTTTCATTAAGATTATTTGACATACACATTGTTGTAAATTCTGGGGCAATATAGTAGTCAGAGTCATTGCTGTTCCCTTCTCAGCATATTTATAGCCCTTTTTATTTATAACAGTCCACATGTTTTATTGATTTACTAGAAAAGAATGTCTTAAGCATTAAAAAAAAGCAAATCAGCATGTACATGCTGATGTAATCATACTAGTTTTTTTTTAAAATCTCTTTTCAAAGTATGTAGTGCTTAGGCGTGTAGGTCAACGATGTTCGATGCAGCACTTTGATAAGTTTTTTTAGGCTCCCAATGAGACAATTTTTTTTTATTATTTATTTCCTTTTGTTCATTAAATCTTGATAAATTGATTATGGTGCAGTTCTATGATATTTTTACTACTATATAAGAAACAAGAATTGACCTAATGCATGGCAACCTCCACTATTTGTAGTCATAGGATAGATTAAGGATCATTGGCTACAATTAGTCATCAGCATACATTACTAATGGTTAGGATATCCAATAACGTGATAATTTCACCCATCCTAAGTATGATACTAGTTTTAAGCTGCTTGGGCCTATGGATCCCCAGTGAACAAACACAAAAATTTCAATTTCCATTGGAACTTGAAGCAGGGCTTATATTTTAGAAAAAAATTAGCTCCGTTAATATCTGTGAAATGTAGATGGATTATTCCATTTTACCGGACAGTCATTAGACAGTGGTTAACTTTTCGCAATTAGATTCTTAAGGCTTAAATCAGTTCTTATTGAAAAATGACAAATTATAGATGAGTATGAGCTGTACAATCCATGTCTGAGCTCGTATTAATAATACAAGTTAGTTGTACTCATGGAAACTTTGTTTTTGCCTAAAACTTGATGATTTTACTCATTAATACTAATGTGAATTTTGTTTTTACTTTGGTTATTAAAAATTATATTTGAAATTGACAGATCATGTATAATTCACTAACGTATTGCCTGAAATTCATCTGTTAATTATCCAGTACCCTTATATTGATGTGTTTAATCAGTTGATTTCTGTGTTGGTTCTTCATGATCATTACTGAATAGTTTTATTCAGTATATTTTTTCATATGAATGTATTAACTGCATGAAGAAAATTTATTTAAAAAAAAAAACAGAAAATAGCTTTGCTATTTTTATGTATTGTAGGTTGTGGAATGGTCCGGTTAGAGAAAAAAAAAATTTCAATTAATGCGGTGGTTCTTTTATGATTCGCGCCCAATATGACAAGCTTTATTTTCACGACCCACCTGCAAAGAAAAACTACAACAAAAGAAAGAATTAAATTGTCACCGATTGTATTTATAGACCTCCTTTACTGTGTAGATTTACAAACTTATAACAACTTGAAATATAGTTTTAATTATACATTTATAGATTCCCTATCCATAAATCTTTTTACAACCCACCTGAACTTTGTTTCTCTAAGTGTGGGTCGCAGGCAATGAACTAATATAAAAAATAGTTGAATTTATTTTTGGGCAATGAATTTGAAGCTGCTGTTAGCAAAAGAAGTTTTTTCCAAATTTAATTTTTGTGCGTTTTAACAAGATTTTTCATGAGGATTCTCATGTTTGACAATTTGAAATCTACCAAGAATTAATTATTCAGGAATTCATTTACCTGGTAAAATTTCTGTGCATGAGCATTTTTTTTTTGCATTAAACAAAAAAGTCTTAACCGTAGTTGGAATCAAACTCTTCTCTACTAAAAAAAAGTTTTATCTATTTTACAAAAGTTTTAATTTTAAAAGTACAACTGTTATGTCAATTCTGGTGACAAATAAAAAAATTGCATTTTTGATAATTAAAAATATTGATGCAAGATATTGTTATGAATGTTCGTTAACTCATACCACATTTAAATGAGCAAGTATTAGTACTAGTTCATGAAATAAGATTTTATATCTGTCTGTCAGTGGCTATTACAAAAAAAAAAAATGAACTGTTTCTGAATTTAAAATGGGTTAAGTGGCAACCTTAAGTTTAATCTATGAAATATTTTTTTTTTAAAATACATTATCCAGAAGAAAAGGAAATTAAATTATAACCCATCAACGAATGATAAACCTAAATTACCAATGTAACCTAGAAAGTGTACCGAAGTGAATGAGATAATATTAATAAGTAGCTAGTACAAACTGCTGTCTGGTGCTATTACATATTCAAGAAAAATGTAGTGAATTAAATGTTTTAGAAGAATCGAAGAAATTAGTTATGGTGGTAACTGTGTAACTATGGCTTTAAAGTACAACTGATGACGACTATTTGTAAAAATACTTGACATGTAGATTTGATTTTAATAATTCATATAATTTGGTTAATTCAGTGATATATTAAAGCAGAAAACCTGTGGAATTTTGTTGACAATAAAATGTGTGGTATCATTTTTTTTTCTTTTAAGCTCACTACAGAAAAACTTTTAATGTCAATAACACTTTCAATTGGAGTGGAATATTTTGGAGCTCACAAAGTAAAAAAATTTAGTTATCTTAAAAAGTTAATAAAACACAGAAACTAAATAAATTCAGACAATAAACTACAGATTTATTATTTTCTGATCTAATAATCATGACAAAGCATTAAAATGTTTCTTCTGAATAGACGATTAAAACGTTCAAACAGAACAGTAAGAAAAATGTATTAAAACTGATGAAATGATGATCAACATAAAAGCATGAAAAATGTGGGGAGAAAAAAAAAAAACATTTTCGCCTTGCCAAGAGATTTCCTCTGGCCCCACGTCATGGTGCTTGTCCTTGTCTAGATCGGTGGCTGGTCATATTCTACAGCAACATGATCCGTTTCCTCCAGAGTTCTTTGTGAGTTGTTGGTAGATATCCTTTTCTCTCTATTTTCAATTCACCCTTACCTCACCCCATTAATCACAAAAATAAAAAAAAAAAGGACCAAAAAAAAATTATACAATCATCTCCCATTTTAAATGAACAAATCCTAAAGTGACACGAAAAAAAAAAATTGTATACACTGGTGATGCGATGAACATACAAGAATCCTCTGTGTGCAAACATCTTGGACATTTGACCAGCAGAACAAACTTGATACTAGATGTAGAAGCCTAAGGAAAACAGATTGGGGAAGAGAAAAAAACTCATGGTCAGTTACAAAGAAAAACTGACAAAACAAGGGCAAAGATATTTGCAAAACCACCAACGATTTAAATTTAAATTTTTTTTAAAATGTCCGTGATGTGCTACAATGCTATTAAGTTTTCAATGTCCATCAATTATTAGCTGTTTTGCAAATGTCACCCGTAAGTTACCACTTTAGCTGATTTACAAATGCAGTTACATATACAATATAATATAATATATGTGATATCAACCACACATTTTCATAACATATAATCATTATAAAATAAATAAATAATTAGATCACAGTTACACTGAACTAGAAAATATTAACAAATCAAAATAAATGTATGAACACACAAGTTGTTACAAATATAAGCATCTCAAAATTTGTAAACACACACTGACAGCTCAAATAGTTACTTTTTTTTTCTTAAACTTATTCTAAAATATTAAGAACATCAAACGTAATCTGGTTAAGAGAAATATGATGTGAATTTAGCTCAACAGAGCTGTTGTCTGCTGAGTCAAACAATCATAAATTAACATGCTGTCAGGCCATGTTGATATTTTTAAGACACCATTGTATATGCAAATCTACAGTAAAGCAATTTGTTGCCATCTAAATGACCTCAATAAGAATTCACACAACATTAAAAGTCAACGATAATCGTTAGAGGGTAATTAATAGTCAGTAACTCTGGAAAAAAAGTGAATGACAGATAAAGGTAATAGATGCATTTACTGAAACATCTATACAACTAACATCTCCCATACAACTTTAGCGCACCAGCTAACACGTAGCTGAATGAAGAGCAGTGTAAACATGAAAACCCAATCTGAGTACTCATATACAAATCTAGATTTGTAATTTTTTAGCATATTACATAAGCATAAGTACATTATACAGTATAAATATCTAAATGCAATAATGAATTATTATCTGATCTTTTTCGCATAATAATATCCAAATAATTAATGAAGACAATATTTATTTCACACTTTAATGTAATGGTATAGGTTTTCCATAAATGGAGTGTAATTGCATAGAAAAAAATGTTCTATAGAATAATACACAACCACTAATGGTGAATTCTGTGTTAAGGAATAAAGGTTTCATAGTTTACGGATCAGGATAAATAAAATATGAATGAATGATAGTATTTAGTCTATTTGTTGCTTCAAGTACAATGAAAACTATTTGGTATTATTCATTTTTTAAGATTCAATTAGAATTAGAACAAATTCTACCATACAGTGTATTTCCATTATTTTTGGTTATCGATATGGAATAAAGAATATAAAGTTATATTTTTCAGCTTTTAAAATCCAACACCAATCTAACCTCTGAGCAATTAGTATTTATTACAATCCTACAACCAATAAAATGCTTTTCCCATTGTCTACTATATTAAAAGGCAGACCATAAATTACTGATCTTGAAATAAATTGTCCAATGACACACATCTCAATAATCCACAATTTATAAACTAATTTCACTAGACTAATGTTTTAAGACTTGGGATTTAAACCTGTATCAAATATACTTCATTTAAAAAAAAAGCAAACAAGTACTGTACTAATCACATTATAAAAGTCTAAAAAAAAGTGTTACAAACAAAGGCATTGCAACAGAATCTGCGCTAATAATTTGGATACATCAACCCTTAAAAATTGTGCAGGATCAGTACAGCATATCTCTAGTGAAAAGAAAGAAATGTAGCCGGTTTTAAAAAAAAAGCCTTGAAACATAATGAACGTAAGATGAAATATTGCGGTCACTCAATATCTTTTCCAATAAATAAAATTGTGTTGTAGTAGTTATATACCGTTTTACTGAATAATAAAAAGTCGCCTTGAAACAAACAAAAAAAAAACGGTATGCTAATGTGAAATGTGATTAAGAAAAAGATTTATTTTCAAAAGCTCAGAGACATGTTTAACAAATATGTTTTTTAGGTACATAAACTCAGTTTTTCAAAATGTCCCTATAAACTACAATCTGATTTTTAGGTACATAAACTCAGTTTTTCAAAATGTCCCTATAAACTACAATCTGAATTATTTTTGATGAGCCCTTTATCCTCATCATAGCCAACACTGCAATGGCCGTGGAGACAACTGTGGACATGGACCCCCGTAAACTATACACATTTATCTGGCTCCCAAGCTTCATCAGGTCACTCAAAATATTAGGATACCTCAAATGAATTAAACATGTACCTAACCTAAAGTGGAGCTTGTAGAAATTAATTTTACCAAAAGCACATATTCTTCTAAGTTCACCCAAGTATTTGTACAAATATTTTATATAAAACTTTCTAAATCATACTTTATTAGATATTATCTGAGTGAATGGACTGTTTTATAAATGACATTATAAAATGTAATGTTCTAAGTGAATAATTTGAAATAAATTTATCTCCACAGAAAAAAAAATTAAATATCAACAGTATAGTAAAAAAAAAAAAAGAGAGAGGTCACATTTAAATTTGCTTCATAATTTTGAAACCCATGGAAGACAATGATATGTGTATTCTAAACAGACATGATTTTGATTTGGAAATCGTTAAAAAAAAAAATGCTGATGACTTACAGATTTGGCCAGTGCTTTATTTCAGAAACTAACAAATATTCAAATATCATTTAGATTTGAAACTAACAACCTAGCCGAATTCGGAAGAACGCAAATGAGTACTTGGTGAATTAAAATTTTACTGAAATACACTATCATATATTTACTGACATTAAATGTAGTGTAACTAAATAATGGGCAATGTGGTAAATTAGGGGCGTCCAACAACCAGTGACCTGCCAATGCATGTGACCTATCCCAGATATAAATGAAGTCTGTATAAAACATGTTGAAGAGAGCAACATTCTGGTTATTATATAATAAAAAAAACACTACCAAGAGCTGCACCAGAGTCAATATATCAGGATTTATTGAAAAAAAAAAGAAATTAAATAATAGAGAAAAAAAAAACACTCTTCAACGCCATACTGAATGTAAGTTGAGTTGCATTCGGCAACCGTTGAACTAGAGGTTCATAACCATTTAGCTTACATTTTCTTTTACGATCATCATCTCTAAATATTATGTCATACAATATGAGCCAGGGGATTTAAAGGTTGGACATCCCTGTGAAAGATGTTAAAAACGGACCATATAACATCGTGAAGTAATAACTATGAAAATGATTCAACTTTAGATCTTAATTATTTTACTCCTGCCAAGGTAACCATTTATATTAAAAGCACGCAACTAAAAGCATGCAAAAAATTGCTATCTGTCCTTTTTTCTTCGCATATCTAGAAGTGAAAACATGCAAAAAAATCTCAGATTTTACACATTTTAAAACCTGTCCCCCATAAACAGAAACTATTTTTTCCACAAACATGAATTACAAAAAATTATGTTAACAAATATGTTAACAATTAACAGACTCAAGAGACTGTAGACAGTCCTCAACAACCATTGTGCAAAGTAAATCACACAAACTCTAATCAAGGATGCCTAGAGCATAAACATGTTTCTTTTCTACCTGGTTGTTTTTGTAATAAGCAATCTAAGTAAAATTGCTGTTAAATGCAGAAATTACAAGTGTGAAAATGTATAATTTCAGTACATATCACATTTATTCCTACCTAGGAATGTAATCATTCAAGTGTGCTACTGTCCTAAGGTTAATACAGGTGATCACACACACTGTAACTTTAACAGATCAAAATATTAATCACACATTCTCCGATTAATGCAATTTTTCACAAAAAATTAGAAGACATAACACAGGATCTGTTGTCATATTCTATAAGCAATACTTTAGTTTTCAAAACAATTCATTGTAACAAAACAAAAAAAATAACCGTTAAGTATTTCAGGGCTGCCTGCCAGCTAATCTTTGGACCCTGAAAATCTCCACTGAGGCCACAACATCCCACCAATGGCTAATTAAATAGCAGATTACTGTGCCTGACAGGGCCCCTAAGGGCAGGGGCCCCTGATGTGTTCAGGCAGAAACTTCCCTTCAGCAGCCCTGAGTACTTCTAAAGTAACAATGGTTACAGAAAGGTCTTAGACAATCTTGGCACCTGAAATAGTCAACATCACATTAAAAATATATATATATTCAGTTTTAGAATGACATAACACTTGTAGGAATTAACAAAAAGTCATTTGGATAAATGTTAAAGCAGTGATTTAACCAACTTGTTAATTATGAAATGAGTAGATGAACCCGTTGAAAAAATACCAGAATACTATCGGTTAAGTAAATAATGTATTACATACAACTGCTAGATTAAAAGTAGGCATCACAAGCAAGCAATGATATGTCTTATTCACATGTTGTAAATTTCAAGACAAATTATTCAAATGTTACAGAGCATTTAAATATAGAAATAAATATTTATGAACTGAAACATTTCATAAATATTTCAAGATGAATGAATAACAAGCTGAAGAAAGGCATAAAAATTGTACGAATGATTAAAAAAAAAAGAAAGAGGTTTAAATAATATAAATTAACACATACACAACAAGTTATAAGTAAAAAAAAAAGATGTATATATGTTTTAACAAATATTTTTTTTTTTAAATCTGTCTGGAATATCATCAAGTAACCTGAAAACAAGAAGGCATTAGTCTCAAAAAACAAAAATGTTGTAAAACTTATGAGCAATTAAGTGAACACCTGATGTAAACGATGAAAATAAGCATTGCACATAAGATGTATAAATAATTATTGTCAAGTGGGTGTATGCATACACATGTGAATTAATTTTAAAAATATATAAACGTGTATATATATATAAACAAAAAGGTTGTGTAAAAGGTAAAAAGTTTTGACGGAATATAGCTCAAAAGAGACGCATCTCAAAAATATCACAGATTATCGGAATCAACATGTTAAACTAAATGAAATAAGGCCTTTCATCATCAGACTTGAGTCACCTTTCTTTTAAAACCAAGCTTACAAAAGTCATTCATACTAACAATTCTAGTTCACCAGCTTGACAAAACATCTAACAAGGGAGCATTTCATTTTTTTTTAGAAAGATTCTCAATAAAAGCTGATTAAAAGATATGTTTTACAAGATTTATCAAAATGAGCAATAGTGAAAATTACAATTTAAAAAAAAGAATACATCTAACCTGACTTCAGAACGGTAGATCTTAAAAAAAAAAAAGTTTAAAAAAATTGTCATACAATTGTTGTTTTTGTGTCCATATTATATTTAACATTTTATTGCTGAAATGACAATAAAAAAAAAAAAGCTTATCTTAGCACTGAATTTTTTTTTATTTATGATCGTTATAAATTACATAGAAAAAAATAAAATCATTTACATTTTAGTAAAATCTCAAACATTTAGTTTCAATTTAAAAAAAAAAGTTAATTCAGTGATAATATTTTGAATTACATCTTCAAAAATAAAGTAATACTGTAGAGTGTGAAATGTTAAATTTAGTATAAAATTGTGTAAAATTCACCTTAAAATTACTGGGATAAATTAAGTGACTATGTAGAATTGTGAAATGAATGGAGATAAAAACAATCAAGAAAGGAAACAAATAAATGTTTCAGAAAAGAAATCAGACAAATCTTGTAACTTCTAAAATGAACAGAAAAATTGCGTTCATTACATTCTTTAAGGACAAAAGACCATTTAAATAGTAGTTAAAAATCCTAAGGAATATCCTAACAACTTTTTATTCTGTCTGTTGCCAGATTAATTAAGTTGACAGTAAATAATAATAAGTTAAGTGCAAGAGTTTCAGGCAGGCCTTCAGTTCATTTGAAAACAAAAACATTACCGAAAAATATTTACTTTCGGAACCACTAAAAAACAGTTTTCTATGCAAACTTATCTTGCAATAATTTCTAAAATGTTTTTTTTTAAAGATTTTCAGCATCCCAAATACTAACATCACACACATTCACTTTAAAATTGCTAAGGTACTTCTAGTAATATATAATTCTGATACTGGACATTTTTTTTTAATAAAAAAAAATTATATTTCACAATACAACATGCTTGAGGTAAACATTGCCATTAAATTGTATGGTGTAACAGTTGAGCCCAGCGAATTTATTTGGTATCAGTGAAACCAAGCTTATTGAGTAAATTAAAACTGTAGGTAGAACAACAAAGAAAGGGGCACTGGTGGCCAGGCCGCAGTCACTTTTCGATGTAACTTCTGGAAAATAAATTACGAAAATTCGAAATAAAAAACTGTTTATTTAAAGTAAAAAAAATCAGCTGAAACATTCAAAAAGAAATCTGATTCACTTACTTGCAAGTCCCCAGAAAATTAATTTTGGAAATTAAACATCTCTTGGCAATCTTAGTCTTCAAAGATGGAAAGCTAAACTAAAACTACAATCTCTGGAAGAAAAGTATGTTAAGCACACATATTTTAATAATACGTTTAAGTAGGGTGAAATTTACCTCAGGAAAAAAAAGCTCAGGGAAAACTGTTTAATGTCTTCGACTGCTGTATTCACGTTCTCTGTCGGTTCGCTCACGCTCTGTTCGTTCTCTTTCAACTCTTTCTCTATCTGCTCTCTCTCTATCACTACGTTCTCGCTCTGTGCGCTCTCTGTCACTGCGCTCTCTTTCTGATCGTTCTCTTTCTCTTTCCCCTCCTCTGTCACTTCTCTCACTGCGCTCCCTCTCCCTTTCTCGTTCACGGCGATCTTCATAATGACGTTCCCGTTCTCTATCTCTCTCTCTTGACCGCTCTCTATACTCTCGTGGATCTCTTTCCCTACTACGTGAACGATGACGTGATCTTTTGTCAATTCTATCACGCTCCCTATCTCTGTCTCTTGATCTTGAACGTCTACTGCTCCTAAATCAAAGTCAAAATATTGAGATATCAAAAAAAAATTACCGCACATATCTAAGTAGAGACATTAATTAATAAAATAATGAGGAATAAAATATTAAATAAACACAGCATTGAATTAATTGTGCTAAATTTTTCTACAAAAAAAAAAAAATACCTGGAACCATAGGACTTTTCTTCAATACCATGAAGTGTATCCTGCAGTGAACTAATAAGAATTTTACAACGATCGTCAGCTGCTATTTTAGACTGTTTAATTAGTGAGATGGCCGTAACTAAAGTTTCTATAGCACTAGGGAAGTCGCCTGAAAATAAATAATTGTCCATAAAACAAGGGAGTAAATGTTTTTACATTTCTTTACAATATCAACAAAAAAAAATTACCATAACAAATTAGCAAGCGTTCTATCATGTGTCCCAGATCATTCTGTTAAGGGAACCTATCACATGTTTGTCAGAAACATAGTGTTAGAAGAGTAATAAAATGTGTGTGTGATAACTAGATTTTGCAATGTAAATTTTTCATAGCCATTAAAAAAATTATGCTTCATATCGGAATGAATGTATTTGAATATTTCTTCGTAACAAAAAAAAATAATTATAATAATTAGATCTGAACAGAACTAGACTCTTATGAAGATAAATATATATTTACAAATAAAACTTGATTCAATAAAAATTACAATCAAAATATTTGCTTAATACTTACCTGAACTGGCATCCTGAACAGCCCTATTAATGGCACTGCTTGAAACAGTTTTGTTACGTTGAAATATTTCCTCAAATTCCTGGTCACTCAACTGTGGTGGAGGTGGCTCATGTCTGCAAAAAAATTAAAACAAATTAATATCTCACCTCAATTAGCATACCAAATAAAGATGAAGAATGAAAGACTAATTATTGAAATAGATTTAACAATAGATGAAAAAGCTTTAAGGATATAGAGAGCTAATAGGAAACAGAGAAAAATATCATTAGACTTGTTTATAGTGCACAAGCCATACTAAGAATTTTCAGGCCAGCACAATAGCATGCTTTTTTTATGGACCTGTGCTATCTTAAGTATTCCCTTTTGAGCAAATATTTAAATAGAAAATTTAACAATGACAGTCTTGCTCTACCACATAATTAACTGCCCAGGTCTCTTAACATTACGAGACTAAAATACTACTGGTAATATAACAAATCCTTTGTACATTTTAGATTTAAACACTGTATGTTTTAATGTCATAATGATTAACACATTTTCAATAAAGGGAAGAAAATTAGACTAGCTTATGGACCTATATGCGATAAGTGCTTTTGCCAAAAAATGGCTATTTTATTGGCCTCATAATATGTATCAGATAACTAACAAAATGATCTATAAAATTTTGGCCTTTTAAAGCTAAATAAAAATTTGCAAAATATATTTTTAAAAAAGATGTTTTAGAACTTAAACAATGAGAAATGAAATCATGCAAAATAACTTGTATTCTTTGTTCTGAGAAATTGTAATCAACTGCAGATCAAGGTAATATAAATTTAAAATCAAAATAGAAAAAAAAAATTAAATCGGATTCTAACCTGATTGGGGTTTTTCTAATTTCAGACCGCGGAGGCCTAGAAAGTATATATTAAACAAGTGTCAATAACAATTTGACTATTTTTTCATATAAATGAATGAAGCTGTAGTCAGCCTTACTGAATGACCAACAAGTGCCAATGGAAGGCACTGTTATCACACAAGACGAAAATTCTATATATGATAATTTGCAGTGCTTGAAAAGAATATACCTTTCTGGTGGTGGCCTGGCATAGAGAGGTTCAGCATAGGCGGCTGTTGGTGGGGGTCGTAAATAAGGATCTGGTGGTGGATGTGTAGCCTGGTGATGGACAAAACATATTTTTATTACACTCACAGACACAAATTACAACAATTCACTGACAATAGCTTCGTTGAGTTCTCTTTTTTGTACATAAAAATTATGGAGTGTACAGAGTTTTAATGTAAAGCTACATGGACTAAAAAAACAAAAATAAAACAGATGAAATATACTTACAGTTGGGGGAGGGCCAACTATTGGGGGTGGAAAGAAAGGATTGTGCCCAGGTGGAGCAGCTGAAACTGGTGGTATCGAAGGAGGTGGCAAACCTATTTATATCAAATATTTTATTAATATGCATGATGTTATGAATTCATTAAAAAGTATTAATGAATTATTACACAGAAATAAAAAAATGAACAGTATTTAAAAAACACTGCTAGAGAGAAAAACTGAATAACTTCAAATTGAGAATTTGCAAAAATTCAAATATTACAATTGTTTTTGTATACTCTGTAACGTATAATTTTTCAATGGCTGTTCTCAGTAAAGTAACTACATGTATTAATAATTAAACAAAATTTTTTTTTCTCTAAATATTGTAGGTAAAAGACTCAGAGTTGTTCAGTATTGAAATGTTCAATGATTTAAAAAAAAAAACGTAAAGAGAAAAAAAAAACAACAAGTGGTGACATGTACATGTAACAATGACTACAGCTTAGAAAAGTTGAAATGCGAATATGTAATAGAAGCCTGCTTTTTAATGTCAAAGCAGACATAAATTGTCTATTTGAGTAGGCATTTGAATAATTTATGCCACTGTTTTTTTAGAAAGATTTTAGTAACTTAAATAATTTTTCAATATTTTTACTACAAAAAAATAATTAATGGCATTTATAAAAGCCATGTAGAATTTTAATGTTGAGGGCACTTTAAAGAAAAGAGATGAATGGTTTCATAAATTTTATTAAATTCTAAATACCATATAATAGTAAATAATTTCAGATTTTTCATAAATATTGTCCAAAGTTCCTACATAAGAGTGTGATTGTTATTTTTATTGTTAATTATTTTTCCTGTTTAAAAAAAGTATAGATTGCGTTACCGGCTGAGCCAAATGGCATTCCAAACATATAAAAATTGGAAGGGGGGGAGGGGTGTATTGGAATCAAAATGCTATAACTGATGGAGAAATGAACAAAGTTCAAACGGAATGTTCAAATAATCTTTAAAGCATCATCTGGTGTTGATAAGCAATAGACCCTCAACTGGAATACAATGTCAAATGGCCTTTCTGGGTTCCGTTTGGTTGCCATTAAATTTTGGAATTTCTTTAAATTCAAGAAACGTAAAATCAATATCTCAATTTTTCACAGATTGTACATTCTAACCATAGAAGTCAAAGCTTTACTCTACAAGAATATTATGGCAATTTAAACAGAAACTGAAACCTCACGGTGCCACTAGAATTTTTTTTTATGAGGATAATCCTGTTCTAACAAGCACCAACTAACATGATAAAAAAAATTCTAATTTTACAATTAAACATCAAAAAATGTAAATATTTACCACCAATAGACACTGTTTTACCATATTAATAAATAAAAATTCAAATATTTAGAAAGAAATTATTTTAATAAATATGTTTTATAAAACCAAGTACAAAAAATATTTTGTCAACAAAAGTGACCTGGAGATATTTTTCCGACTAAACTCAAAAAACAAATATCAAATAAAACAAAAAAAAAAAACCTAAAAAAAAATGTACACATGTATTCAAGAGATTTACAAGTTAAAGACTTTTGTTTGTTGACTTGTTTTGGCATTGAATATTTAGAAATTGTTCCCCATTGCTGGCATCACATGTTCAATAGAAGTTTACATAAGTGAACTTCCTCTATCAAGTCTAATAAAATTGCCAATGCCATAAAAATAAAGAAAAGATGGCAGGTCTGAGAAAGATGTATTAATTTATCAGAAGATTAGGTGTTTAATAAAAAAAAAGGGACTTTTAAGTTTGCAAGTTTTCTCACTTCATTCACTGATAGTAAATCTAATTCTTTAAAGCCAATATAGATACCAAAATATAATGCATGCTTTTTCAAAACATATGATCTTTAGGGAATGGAACGAAACAATTTTTGTTCAGTTAACCACTAAGATACAATATGCTAATATTTAGGAAATGATAAAAAGATACACATAAAAAATATTGTTGTATTAACCTGGTGCTGCAATATGAGGAGGTCTCAATCCAGGTGGTGGCACAGGCTGTGGAGGAATGGGGCCTCCAGGTGGATACGTGGCTGAAGAACAAATATAGTAAGCGAAAATTGCCTTTGAAGACGAATACTTATATTTTCTTGTTAATATGAAGATTGTGAAAAACGTAACGCCAAGCACAGGACATGTATACACAGCTAGTGAATGGTCGCTATTATCTTGTATGAAACCACAATTGTTAAGAGATAAGTTTGAAAAAGAAAATGCAAAAATGAAACCCACATCCAAATAACACAACCACCAGAAAAAAAAATTCAAAAATTAACTATCTATGAGGATCAACTTTTACTTTTTCAATATGACAATTTTAATTTTATTTAATTATTTACACCACAGTAGCAAGAGACCAGATATAGTAAAATACATACAGGAAATCATTTTTAATTAACAATTAACTGAATGAATTATATGAAATGCTCCAACATCTAACTATTCGATTTTAATAGACTAAGGGTAATTTACACAAATTAATTTAATGAACAAAGCATTTTAAAAGACTTATTAATAGCATGCATCCAAAATCATCTATCAAAATAAGTATGACAGCCAAAGCATTCTGCAAATAAAGTACAATACAATAGCAAGAGAAATAATAGACTGACAGAGCAACTTGTTTATACATTTTTTTTTAATTACATGAGTTAGTGAAATGAAAAAACACATTTCACTATTTGCTTTGAAAGAATATACTAAATAAAAACCAATAATCTACAGAAAGATTTAAGTCTGCAGAGAAGAGGAAAATTTCAGAAGTTTTTTTTTTACTCATTTATGTAGAGTTTTTAGAATAATGTATGAAACAGAAATAGATTTGATTAACTGTGAAAATATATCTCAGTAAATTGATATAATCAATATCTTGGTTTTAAAATGTAATACATGGAGTAACAAATAAATTACGACCTAGCATTATTGAGGTAATGCTCTTCATTTTTAAAAGAGGCTTATAGTCCTTCAAAAGTAACACACAGAAAAAAGTTTTGGTTGAAAATTAGGTACGTTACAAATGCAAATCCACCAAGAAATATCCACCTCATATTTACAACACAAGCAACAATTAAAAAATGTATTTAAAAAAAAAAAAAAGTATTCAAAAAAACTGATAACTTACTGCCAGGAGGAGGGGGTTGTGCTTAAATTTAAAAATTATGCTTTGGTTAAATATTTAGACTTATACTTTTTAAAGAAAAAATAATTTAGTTTTGTAAAATTATATTTCTAAATATAAATCTGTTCCTTCTTTTTTATGGTTACATTAGCTTGAAAACAAAAAAAAAATGATATGCATAACAAAGTTTACAAAACAATATACATATGAATGAAAAGTTTGTCTTCAAATGAACACTAACGTGAGATCCAAATGTAAAAAGATACCCATTAAGTTTAATAATAAAAACCTGTTTATACGAAATTGGCATAAAAAGTTATTCATAAGTTTTTAATAGAATTTTAATCTTATTTCCCATTAACTCAAATGTGGATTGAAACGGGCACAAATTTTATATGAAATAGCACAAGAGCTATTCAAATTTATTGGTTTATGAGCTATGCACATGTCAGCCAATTGACAGGAGGACCAATGAATACCGAAAATTCTGGCCACACAATAGCTCAAAAAATACAAAGATTTCATATCAAACTTTATAAAACCCGCAAAAAAACTCATCATGGATTTTTCAAATTGCACAAACTCATTGGATGTAATATTATTATCTTTTAATACGATTCATTTTCATTAATGAATTTTTCTTTCCAATACTAAATATACTTTTTTTTAAATCTCAAGTTATTTAGGGGCAAAATAGAATATACATTTAACTACACCAGAAGTTTATCCATCAATACAATTACTGTTAAACCTAGGTTGAAAATTAGCAAAACAAACGTAACGGGTGAATAAAATTTATTACATTTCCAGAATGCTCAAAATGAGGTAAAGAAATATTTCATCTCTAAAGAGGTTTTGTTATGACTTTTAAGTATACTTAAAAAAATATTAGTAAAACCCAAAGTTGAAACAGCATGCTTATATTTTATTGTCTAAAGTAAAGCCTTATAGCTTTACTACTAACCCTAAAATAAAAGGTCTAGTGTTTTAACTTTAGTAAAGGGAAAGAAGCAAAACAAAAAACTACTTGCAAACTTAGAATATATTTTGATAATTCATATTATATTTATGATATTTTTTTAAAATATAAATATTGTACAACTATTGTGGAAATTGCCATGTTGTGTCCGAAGTATAAAACTTGACAGTAATATTTCATTTAAAGAAAATTAAAAAACCGAAAGCATTATATTCTCACATCCAGTATTAGAAGTAAATAAATCAAGAATATTGATTGCATAAAAAATATAACCATCAATTAGTGAGAATTTTGATATATGTAGATTATATCACAATTTAGCCAGTAGTATAATGATGCAATTCTAACAAAAACAGGTTCAATGCAGAGATCTATACTTCCATTAAATCAGTTATCTCTTTATGTACAGTAATACAAATACAAAATGTTTCATTACTTTTTTAGACCGTAACCCTAACATTTTTTTCTTCGAATCCTCTAGAAATTTCCACAATATTTTTTTTTTGTAAAGTATAAAACTTAAAATGTTACATTTAATTAGAAATGACTCTAAAAGTATAATGTATCCACCATCTAATTAATGTCAGCTAAGTGGGCCATAAAAATGTGTAAGTTTTTTGTTGTTGTTTTTTTTGTTTAAAAAAATTGGATGAAAAGAACTTTACAAAAAAAATGTACAGAAAGCAACTGTGCATAAGTTATAAAACTTACCTGGACCTGGTGGTCTCTCCCAGTCTGGTCTCATAGGTGGAGGAGCTCTGGTATCTAATGGAGGGGGTGGTCGCAGATGAGGAGGTGGAATGCCTAACCTTGGGGGCTTTGTAAACAATAAAGAAATTTAGACTAAAGCCACAAAAACAAGAAACTACATTAAATGAAATGAGAAAATAATTTGCATTTGGTTTCTACTGTGAATAAAGAAATACAAGCTACCTGTGGTACTTCTAATCTAGGAGGAGGGCCACGATTACCAGGAGGTACAGGCTGACCAGGGCGTGGTGGGAGAGGAGGCATGCCTGGTGGGGGTCCTGTCACAGGTGGTAGAGTCCCAGGAGGAGCTGTGGCTAAGTAGTCTGTACATGCTCTAACAAGTTCTGTAATTATAAAATAAAATTCTTTTTTAAGGTTAATTAATTGTGCTTTTTTTATATTAATTTTGTTTTTGATCCAAACAACTTATTACTTGTTTTTTTTTAATTGCATTTCTAATGATAAACTTACGAGCAAAATTAAGTGGTCCAGCCCCTCGAGGTGGTGGGCCAACAACTGGAGGTGGTCCTTGTCTGGGTGGTGGTGGTCCATTAATTCGTGGCGGAAATCCTGGTGCACCAGTTGGAGGTCCTCCTTGCGGAGGTGGACCACGCTTATCTAAAAACATTATTGGGTCTAAAATGAATAATTTTAATATACATCTGATCAATTTAATGCACAGCTCACAACACTCTTCTTTAATCTAAGTTTGTTACCATGTCTGTAATTTCCATTAGAAGAGGGGTCCCGACCTTGTGGTCCTCGATCATCTCTGCGATCTGCATCTCCAGCTCCGCCACCACCAGTTTTACGAGCCTGAGCTTCAAACTGGTTCAATGCCTGCTTAGTGAAGTGGCTCACTTGAGGAATCTGTCCATGAAGTTCTTTACGGGGAAGTCTATCAAATATAGTACGTGATGATTGCTCTGAGCCCACAATAATCAGGGCAAACCTACAAGAACAGAGAACAAGTATTTCAAATACTATCACAGTAAACAAAATGTTGTTTCAGAGATATATCACAGAACTCATTCCATGCAAATAGGACTGTAAAACAACCCTAAAAATATGTAGCTCTCAATAACTACTATCATCACATGGGAGGGTGGGGAGCATTTCGTACTTTGCAAATCACATAACATAATGCCAAAAAGTTGACACATAGTTGAGGAATGGTAAAAAAATAGCATTTGAATGATGGTGGTGAATGAAAAAAGGAAAAAAACTTTTAAGTACTAGTCAACAAGCCCTTACCAAAATTACACTACTTTACTAAACCGAGCAGTGTCCTGCGTTTGAAGTTGAAAATGGGGAGAGGGCCAAGCTTTAAAATTACAGACAGCATTACTATCCAACTAATAAGTTACATGGCTCATGTTTTTATGATTGATGGCTACAGTAAAACTTTCAGTACAATTAGATCATACCCATATGTCTTGGCGTATGGGCTTGAAATTGATTTTAGTATTTTGCAAAGGTGGTAATTAATGTTATACATGTAGTTTTAAAAAAATTATTTTGGACTATTTTAAATTACTTAAATACAACTATAATTAACAAAATTCGCAAAAAAGGGAAATAAATCTGTCCTCCACCCCCCCCCAACTTCACAGGAATAAATCATGAGCTCTTATCAATTTTCTTATAGCGACATTTCACTGTATATACGTACTTATAAACATAAATATACATTGAACTTCATCACACTGCTAATGAAAACAATACTATATAAAGAACAATTTCTCAATTATAAAGAAAATATCTCTGATCTAAAGTTGAGATAAAAGTAGTTCATGCCTGAAAATGTTGGTATTTATAATGTCTCCAACAGTGGAGTTGCATTGAACTTTTTTATCTGGATGAAAACCTTATAACAAGTTAAAAAAAAAAATACCCTTTAGATTGTCCATTTGCTCTGTTTTCATAAAACTTGATTTCCAGCAAATCTGAGACACCTATTGAGCTCATGGCATCTGTAAGGTCTTGATCAGTTGTCCACTGGTATTTTTTAAAAAAAAAGGTGTATGATAAATAAATCTTAATGCTCATCAATGAAATGCACATAAATGAATATGATACATTTGAAGAAAAAAATATACCCATGTTAAGTTGCCAATGTATAGCATATGTTTTTTTCCAGTGTGAGTGACCGCTGATGTGGATGAAGGTGCAGAGGTGCTGTTAGATCTGGATGGTGTTTTACTACCTGATCTATCCATAGGCTAAAACACACAAGGTTATGAATGCAAGTTAACTATAAAAATAGAGTTTTACAAACTAAAAAAAAAAATATAAGTTACTCCTATTTTTAAATTCATTATATTTTTTAAATAACCATACAATTTAAGAAATATATACAAGTGAAATGTGTTTAAAACCAAACAGTATATAGCAGAAATAATAACTAGCCTTTAACTATAACCCATATCACATTTAACTAAAAAGCCAGTTTTCCCCTAAAGGGGCAATAAAATGTAGAAATAGCAATCTTTAAACAGCCAGTGCTTAGCAATATCAAGAGTAACAATATGTCTCAAGAGAAGTAATAAGAGATTTAAAATTTAGTAATCTGTTATGCATATTACATATTCAAAATAGATTATCAATGTTCTAAAAATAAAAGAAAGGAATTTCCCTCAGATTAAAAAATATTGATCTTGATAGCTTAATTGAGAATAAATTACCTCTGCACTTGATCGTGTTGAGGAAGCTGTAATGACATCATCATATAAATCACCTCCACCTCCAAAATCTGCATCCTGAAAAACAGAATTAGAAGACATTCACAAAAAGAACCAGAGCAACATGGGTGCTACTTTAATGAAAAACTTTTTTTTTATATAGATAACCAGAGCTACATATTTTTGTACCAAAACTGAGAAAACTTGTATCACAAAAACATTTATAGGTGTCAACGGTGTCACTTTATATGTATTATGTGCACTGTATTTCTCATTAGTGCATCAAGCAACTCACACAGCTGATTCTTGTTGCACCAAGTTTGAGTTGAATACACTTAATGAAAATCGAGACAATTTTATATGCTTTGCATGAAGGATGTTTTTAATTTGTGATGTTCTTTTTCAATCAGATAGTTTAAAGTAATGAAATTCCCTTCTACCGAATTATTGGCAGAGGAGGGGAAAAGATTGGCAGGTCACAAAATGATATTTGTGGTAGGATTTCATCACATTTAAGTCATTAACAAAAAACACATAAAAATTGCTTATCATTCAACATAACCTTACATTATTGAATTTTATATAGTGCCTAGTGCCATAACCATGTTACTAATTTAATTTGAATAAACTATGAATCACATTAAGGCAATAAGCCGTTCCAATTTTTTCTTATGCATTTAATACTTATACTAAAGGTGGCCATGCATAGTTGATCAAACACAGATTTAGTGAAGATATCTTAATTTATAAATGAAACCATCAATGAGTGTGTGTGTGTGTGTCATTATAATTTATATAGATATTTGTATGATCTAAGCCTAAGGAATTATTTTTACTTATAGTACATTTTAGTGTTGAAAAATGAACTTCCCACTCCTCAATAGTCAACTAACCATACATATGCATTACATTTATATATTAAGTATAGAAACTATACTGAATCTATTTACTTTTATAGTTTAATCTATCTCTTGTAAAGCATGGCTCTTACCTAAGATACACAACCTTTCTACTCTGACAGCTACCACTAAATGTTCTATTCTAGTTAGGACAGCCACCAGACTACATTTACAAACCACTCCTACAGTGGCAGGTTGTGCACCCCTGCTCAGCATGTGAGTTTTGAAGAAATCCAATTTTTCCCTAAAGAGTCCATCTAAGGCTACCATCATGTGTTGAAATAATTATTTTAAAATTTATTTTTTTTCCCTTTAATTGCCTGACAGGATTTTTTTCTTACGTAACACAGCTTAAAATGCCCAAACACAGCAAGTTAAATAAAAGTCTTTAAAAATGATTCAATGGAAGCTACAATAAACTTAATGACAATTCACATGCAGCTAAAATAAACATTTTGCCACTATTTACCTACACAATAGTACATCTGTTTTCATCAATAATCCATTAAAAACAAAAGTTAAAAAAACATGGTCATTATTTCCATAACAGCCATATGATTGATGTTCATCCATAAAATTTGTTTCATCAAGACACCCTAAAACACATTTTAAACTATGTACATAAAGATACATAAAGCGTTGAATACTGAAAAAAAAAAAATCTAAAATACATACACAAATTTATAGAGATAAATACATAATCTTCAATACTTTAAAAAAAGTAAACTAAAATGGACTCTTCCATCTTTCTGATTCTTGGCAGATAATATAGAGCAAGGAATGGAGATTATTATTGCTTTGAGTTGGAGGAGATATCTGCGCTCCATGAATATCAAAGTTAGCTAAGTCATGCCATGTTTTTTTTGTATTTAACAATTTTTGGTGTGACATGAAATTTTTCTGTTGTGTTATTGTATCCATTCTGAGTATAAAAATTAGCCAGGTAATGTGTCTTTTGAAGATGATCAACAAAAACATTAGACTAATTTTGACCAAAAACAAATCTCATGAAAACTTGAATAAGTTCAGATGTTACGCTGAACACTAAACATTTATTTCATTTAAAACTAAAAGCAGCAAATCAGGCTTGCGGAGCCGCCAAAAATTTTTTCGGCTCCGGCTCCCACAAATTTGACGGCTCCGGCTCCCTATTAAGATAGTATCACACGAGACAAAAATTTTTGTAATTGCGCCACGCAAACATGCCGCTGGTAAAAGTTATGCAAATTTTGTCGCGTTCACCGCCATAGCAGGCCCGTGCGGGGGGGGGGGGGGGGCGCAAGGGGGCCAGGGCTCCCTGCGTTTTGTCTGGCCCCCTCAGCTTATTTGTTCTACTTAGAAAAATGTATTACCTACCCCCCCTGCTATTGCCTGGCCCCTGCTGTAGAATGCCTGGCCCCTGATGTAGAATTTTCACGCTACGGGGCTGCCCCATAGTCAGGAACTTGAAAAATATACGCATGTCGGTTTTACTAAAAACAAACCATTTCAGTGCATCCAGAATCATATCATTATTTTCGACCGAGGTTTCACTAGTCGCCATTTTCATAAGTAATAAAAAGTTATTTCAATGATCAAATTAGCAAATAGTACAATGATACATTATTTAAAATATTTTAAAGACTTCAGTATTTATATTTATTATTTATAAAGTGACTATTCGGACCCGGGTACCAATAAACTCCGACTTTTATTCGGACCCCGTCCCATTAAAGTCTGATTGTTATTCGGACCCGTGACAAATATGCACTTAGTTTAGCTATAATTAAAATTTATTATTGTTTTTTTTTATAATTGTTTGAATTGTATGATTTAATCGTTACTCAGTGTCTATGGTTCCACTAAGCGGACTCTGTATTATTATTTTTTCGGGTTCCGTCTAATATAATTTAAATATAGCTAAGCTTAGTGCATATTTGCCACGGGTCCGAATAACAATCTGATTTTATTGGGACCCGGGTCCGTATAGCCACAGCCTTATAAATTTATCTACTCTATTTCAGATACTCTGTTAATAATAAAATTGTTAAATACAAAAAGCGACAATTTTGTTTTTAGTCTATTACAAATTCGCGGCAGCCCCGTAGCGTGAAAATTCTACAGCAGGGGCCAGGCATTCTATAACAGGGGCCAGGCAATAGCAGGGGGGGCAGGTAATACATTTTACTAAATTGAGCAAATAAGCAGAGGGGGCCCAGACAAAACGCAAAGGGGGGCTAAGCCCCCCTGGTCCCCACACAGGCTACGGGCCTGATTCGCGGTCAAATAATAATACGAAATGACGCGTTCTATTTGTCGTCTTAGTAAAAATGTATTTTAAATGATTGATACAATTATTCTATAAAATAAAACTGTTTTAACTTTGTATATAACAAAATAACATGCCATTAAAAAATTTCAGAGGGTAAACAAGATTTAAAACGAACACAAAACGATTCCCTGTTAAAGATTTCTTGTGGTGATGTGCGTGCACGCTATCATTTTAACGCTGCTACTGTTGTTGCGTTCGTAAAAATAACAACATTTCAAATTGTAGGAGGCAACAATCAAACAAATTTGGAATTTTAAAGCTAAAAATAAAAAAAATCTGCTGTAAAAAAAAGCATTTGGGAGCCGTGGAGCCGCCAGATTTTTTCGGCTCCGGCTCCAGCAAAAATTAGCGGCTCCCGGCTCCGCAAGCCTGCAGCAAATGAACTAATTTTTTTTAACACAAAATTTATTAAAACTCCTTGAAATACTTGGTAAGTCAAATGCCACTTAGTCATGCCAATGACATTACTTTGTTCATAAAGAGGAAGGGCACATCAACAACAGCTTAAACTTGTGCTTATTTTTATTATTACTTACTGCTTTTGGATTCCTTGTATTAATGTGTGTGTATATATATATATATATATCTATATATATATATATATATATATACGCACTTGCTACGGATACGTAATTGCGTGCTCCGTATTTGTTTTGGCCCGGGGTACGTGAGGATATGGAAATAGACTTTGGAATTGAACACATAACATATTAGAAATTGGAAAATGTCTGTGTGGCTCGCTAGCACAGTCAGTTGCGCTCTTGGCCAGGACCCGATTGCGACCGATTTTGGCAGACTATGTGTGGGTTCAAATCCCATTAGAATTCTTTTTTTTTCAAATTTTTTTATTTCAGAATAATAGATACTAATTTAGAGCATATTTTTTTGTTTTATTACATTATGAAAAAAAAAGGGATAGGGGGTTAGGGATAGGGGGTTAGGGATGGGGGTTAGGGTTAGGGATAGCATCATATCGCTATCTGAAAAAAGGGTTAGGGTTAGCATCATATCGCTAAAAAATTTAAAAAATGTCTCTCATTATGTACTATTGAAAAAAAAAATGTGTTTTCACTTTCTTCTGACCTAGTTTATGCCTATATTCTTATTTTGTAATTTAAAATAATTCAAAGCCGTATTTCTTTTTAAAAAAAATATTATAAAAGCTGAGAACTTAATTTGTTTAGAAAATTGCGAAATTTCTTTTTGGTAATTGTTTACGACAGTCCGCCCACGAGATAAATGGTTCTTTCCTAATATATAATATATAATATTTTCCTTCCTTATATTTCTTTGTATTTAAAAAAACAACACCGCCATTTTATTCTGTCGGTGACGTCACACGCAAGCTGACTTCCGTGTCCCCGGGGTAACTGCCAAATGACCCAGATATAAATAGATTGACTTGTATTATTTCTATACTATTACAAACACTAAGTAAACGAATGTCCGCCCACCAGATATTTGGTTGCTTTTGGTATGGGAAGAAAGGTTATGATGTATTTTAAAAGAATATAGTTGAAAGAAATGTCGCTCTTGAGTCTAAGCATGTTAAAAAGATTATTTTATGTCCCAATTTTAGCATTGTATTTATTGCTATTCACGTCATGTGACGTCACGAAGGTTTTCTACCATATGACCTAGATAAAACCGTAACTTCAGAAAAAAAATGCCCAGCAATTAAAGGGCATAACAGAAATTATTTCATCCAAAATTATGTTAGGGGAGATAGATACTCTAGGGGCCCATAGGGCCCTTAATCTCGTATCGCTACGTATAAGGTATAAGGTGTAGAATGGGGCCATGAAAATGACAATTATTAATATAGCTTATATAGTAAAAAACGGTGCCCTAATAAACTCTTATGTCCAGCCACCAGAGGGCAAGACCAAAATTATTTAAACTTAATTTATGTTAGGGGGATAGATACTCTAGGGGCCCATAGGGCCCTTAATCTCGTATCGCTACGTATAAGGTGTAGAATGGGGCCATGAAAATGACATAATTATTAATATAGCTTATATAGTAAAAAAACGGTGCCCTAATAAACATTATGCCCAGCCTAAATTTGGTATATAGATATACTGA
>JAGDYQ010000012.1:7616362-7645601 GCA_021962125.1 Bulinus truncatus
CCCATATGTTAAGCCGTTTACACTTAATTTATATTAGTTCACATATACACTCTATCCACCTGTCCTTTATACGGTCCGCTTATTAAATTTAGTTAGGTTTAGTTAGGTTCCCTTAGCACTAACGAGGCAGATGAAGTGTAGAATTCATCTGTTTCTATAACCTCGGCATATGAAGGGATTGTTTGGTTAGCACAACGCCCAGCCGCCTTTACTTCCCCAACATAAAGTCAGCTACCCATTTAAAGCTGGGTGGACTTGTGGGACGACTTTGGACCAAATAACACCTGGAGAAATTCCAAGGTTCTCACCGAGGATCGAACCCATGACTCTCAGGTCGACAGTCGAGTATCTACACCACTCGGCCATCCGTCCCACCTTAATAAATTTACGAAACTAATATTGTTCTCGACTAAAAAAAGTTTGTCCCCCTCCCCCCTGATTTAAAGCTATGGCATGGATACGGTGGCTGTGGTTACCGATGGAAAATTAAATTGCTACCATACTTATAATAAAAATAAAGCCTCATAAATACCACGCATTTATTCTAAAACAGCCGAACTGTTGGTGGAATATTATATTATAAAAAAATATACTCAGTCGTAAATCAATATATGTAGGCCTAATTTTTCTTTCTCGTGTTTCTTCTTTTGTTTCTTTATATAAAGCAGTGACTGTAGAATCGATAATTCCTTAGTTAGAATAATTGGTATCGTTTTATGCATCAACTGGGACGTTAAATAAAGGATTTCACATGCGCAGCAGCTGGCGGTGGGCCATTTCGATTATTTTACACTAAAAAAAAAATTGATCGAAACGTTTTTTTTTAAGGTGGCACTTGAGTGTTCGAGAGTATTTGTGTAGACCGCACTACGGTGCTAGCCCATATTTAAATAAATGAAGTATACGCACAGCGATGAATGTGTTTAAACCACTGTGTGTCATATAAATATATAGCTAGAAATGTGTGTTCACGTCTTTGGTGAAAAAAAAATTATCTAATTAGTAACTTACTGTGATACTTAAACATGCAAAAAAAGGGTGTGTATGTACCGCTGTGTGTGTACCACACAATCGTCATGCAGATTTTACAGCCAGTGCCATCTAACACATATAGGTCAGTGGCTAGTTGAGTTATAAACAGTCTATACTAGTTCTAATTTCCCCATTCTC
Organism: Bulinus truncatus; assembly: GCA_021962125.1. Lineage (NCBI taxonomy): Eukaryota > Metazoa > Mollusca > Gastropoda > Planorbidae > Bulinus > Bulinus truncatus. The sequence continues at coordinate 7,617,533 of JAGDYQ010000012.1, forward strand.
TCAACTAACAACACCTAAGTTACTTCATGGTTCAAACAACCGCCATCACAAGATAATCTTGTCTGACACAAATATATTACATCCCCAACATTTGTAAATAGAAGAGAAGTATTACCGGACATTTTCTTTTTACTTTTTCCTATGCCAAATCGTCTCTTGAAAAATTCGTTATTCAATTTTCACTGTTGCAAACAAGACTTTTCTTATTTTTTGCACTTGTCTCTCAATTCAGCAACATATTTTTTCCCGCTAATTCCCAAAAGTGTTTCGTTCGTCCATGTAGGGAACTATTGAAGTGTACGGGTAGCTAGCTACATGCCACACAGTGTACGGGTAACTTACATGCCTCACAGTGTACGGGTAGCTAGCTACATGCCACACAGTGTACGGGTAACTTACATGCCTCACAGTGTACGGGTAGCTAGCTACATGCCACACAGTGTACGGGTAACTTACATGCCTCACAGTGTACGGGTAACTTACATGCCTCACAGTGTACGGGTAACTTACATGCCTCACAGTGTACGGGTAGCTACATGCTACACCGCCCCTCCGTCCTTCCAAGCTTATTAAATTATGCAGCATGTACGGACAATGCATTACACCCCCCAGCCCTCTGTTGTTCTACCTCCACTCCAAGTCTTTTTCTAGACTCCGGAATAAAAATACCTGTACCACGAGAACAGATATATTGGGAAAGTATACACTCTTGCTTATTAAAGTTTGAATGTTCTCACCTCTTTCTTTTACCTTGATATATTGTTGGTATTAACAAATTTACTAACACACAAAATTAAAATGTTTACAACAACAAATATTTAAGACACGCATGCGCAGAGAGGATATATATATATATATATATATATATATATATATATATATATATATATATATATATACTGTAGTGAAAACACACGTACATAAAAACATATGTTATTTACACAAAAGATTTTAAAACAAAATATATCTAGTAATAATGAAGAGGGTTATTCGTTATTTTCCGTTTTTCCAAATACATTTATAGAATCGACCAGAACTGTGATTGTTAGACAGTAAGTGTGAAAGCTGTTGGGAAATAAAAAAAGAAACTGGTGCATGTTCCATAATGAGATACAAAAGAAATGATAAAATAAGCCGAGACTCGTGAAGCAACAATGACCTCCTTAAGGTCAGATGCAGACGACATGCTACAAATATTGCTGACCAGTGCTTTCCAAATAAGCTACAAATTTCGCTTTCCTCCCTCCCACATCCCATTCTTAGCAAAACCATATGTTGGGATTAATTTTTTTTTAAATGAAGGGAGAAAAAAAAGAAAATAATGTTTCTGTAAATAAATTCTGAAATATTGTTTTGTAAAGTTACAAGAAATTTTAACATCGGTCTTACTACTTCGATAGAATAGATATAATAAACTAATATTAAGAAAAAAAGAAGATTTTTAAACCGACATTTTTTGCCGACCCTAATAATAATGTAACCTCAACCCCCCCCCCCTTTTTTTTTCTTCTAAAGCAAAAGGCAATTTGGCAAGCACATCTACAGAAACGGTCTACCACTTGACCTCTGAACCCTGTTTAGAGAGGTCAGTCATGATTACATGCAGTTAGGCCTAGAATCTAATTTCGTTATGAAATGTTCTCATTCAGAAGTCACTACCCAACACCACAGCTCTGATAAAGAGTTTCTACTTCCACCGATCATACTTTCTATAGCCGTATGAAACAGAAGTGTTAGATAATTGCCAGGAAATATGAAATGGACGACAGCCATAAATGATTATCTCTCTACAACATACAGGGGAAAAAAATGACTTTGGCAACATTTTAAGCTAGCCAGAGATTAAAAAATCTGGCTATGCACCCTTTCTACACATGTCAAAAAGACTTGAAATGTTTTTATTTTGTAAAGATTCAAATAAAATTAATGCTGTATGATTAAGCTATGGCTAATTTTATGATTTTGAAACAAGTAATAGATAAAGTTGAATAATTTATGCTGAGAAAAAAATCTCTTTTTTTTTCGGTATTTATAATAACTCAATTAATGTATTTCTTGATGCATCAAATGTGATAGTTAACCCGTATGTTCGTTTGTACGTTTTTGTAATGTCGCTTGTGTGTTATAAATCTGAGCAGTTCAGCATCTAGCCTATCTGTCCCCAATGGTTTAACATTATTTTGCCCCCCCCCTCCCCACCCCGTCCCGATTTTACATGTTTTCCTTTAATACGAAACTCTCCCTTCAAATGTTAAGATTTTGCCGCCAATGAAAGGCTGCTTGTCCGGATGTTTTGCACACCACCCCCTGCCCCTTTTTGAACCATAGTACGCACAGCCCTGGGACTAGAATAAATACATAAACATATTTCTATTTACAACATAATAGAATTTGACTTGGGGGGGGGGGGGTCAATGGAGGTGTGCTTACATTTCAAGTTGACTGACATATAAGTTAAAATAAAAAAAAATAAGAGCTCCGATGTCTACTTTTAAGGGTCATATATGCATATGAATTATAAATGTGATGTTTATGTGTAAAAAGGGTACTTAAACAGAAATATGATGTTTATGTGTAAAAAGAGTACTTAACTCTAACAGAAATATGATGTGTATGTGTAAAAAGGGTACTTAACTCTAACAGAAATATGATGTGTATGTGTAAAAAGGGTACTTAACTCAAACAGAAATGCCCAAAAAATGCAAGCAAAGCGAAAGAAGAAAATGAAAAAAAAATAAATAAAGACGGAAGTAGTTTTGTTTGTTTACAAACCGGGGCATTAGGGTCGATACCCCAGGGCGCCCTGTTTAGGTCCAGAGCTGAAAAATGGACAGACGAGTGGGCGTAGGGAGAAATACCTCTGGTCGATGCAGTCTGTGACGTCAAACGTGTGCAAGTGAAGGGGGTTGCATGGATTTTTAGGTGGGTCGGGGAGTTAGAGAGTAAGAGAAAAAAAATGAAGATGAGAATAAAAAAAAATAAACAATAAACAAAATAAAATGTAAACAATTTATCATCGGTTAAAAACAACAAAACAGTATTATTGTTATAATTAAAAAAAATTAAAAACGAAATAAAAACAAAAACATGAAATAAAAATTTTATGTTGAGTTTTTACAAACTGTAATTCTAATTTACTAATGGCGTTTAGATACTAAAATCAGGGGTAGGCGAACATTTAACGAAAAAAAAAACAACTGAATACAAACCAAAAAAAATGTATTAACTTGTCGTAAAGGGAATATCTCATGGGGTCACATGATATGTCAACAGGAGTGCCCAGGTAAGTGGTGGCGAACTTTTTTTGGGGGGCCGCCGTGTGCCAGAAAATCGACCAATTAAACCCCACTTATTTATAGCAAAGTGCCAACACTCCAATTAAAATTAAAGGAAGTGGTATTTCGGCCGCGTGCCGACTGATGAGGCTCTGCATGCCGACTGTGGCACGCGTGCCATAGGTTCGCCACCACTGGCCTAGGGGGTGGGGGTAGATGCAGGCCCGTAGCGTGCGGGGAGGGGGGGCAGGGGTTAGTAAAATGTATTACCTGGCCCTCCCCCCCCCCCACCGCTATTGACTGGCCCGTGCTGTAGAATGCCTGGCCTCTGCTGTAGAATTTTCACGCTACGGGACTGGGTAGATGGGTGAAGTAATTTAAAAGTTCGCCGGCCACTAATTTTGGTCAATAATAATAAGTATTAAATATATATATATAGAACTTTTTAAATTAGACATTGTGTTATGCATACACGTTTTTATATAAAATAAGAATGTAAATATTGTAGTACTAAAAAAGTTACTTATATGCATGCACTATATCGATAGAAATGCATATGGTAAAGAGAACATTCTGTGCATAGGAATGTTCCACTGGCTAATAAAGTCAGTCAATTACATACAAACCGATTAGGAAAAGTTTGGATATCTACATACATTTAACGGAACATTTTGATTTAATAATTAACTGCCTTTATTAACTACCACTGCACAAAGAAGAGAGTGAAAAAAAATAAATAGTCATAATTCAAATTAAATTTGAACTGCAAAAAGATAATATAATTATAATAATAATAAAAAAAAAAGAAATAAGATAATTGTGTACAAGGATGAAACTTAATTATAGAATTAAAAAAAAATCTGGCAACATAAAAAGTTAAAATAAAACTTGGCACATCCAAACACACTTTAGTTTTTCATCACAGTTACAAAAACAATAACAAACATCTGCACTCGTATCTGTATCCACCCAGTCAGTCGTATCTGTATCCACCCAGTCAATAGTTTTAATTAAACAAGGAACGTTCAATAAGCAGTAAGTTATACGTGATGGGACAAAAAGACCAAGAGCCTTGGGTTCATGTTTCTCTCCCTTTATGAAGCTAACAGTAATGTCCAATGTGAGTTATCGAACCTTTGTTGGTCTGAAATCTAAAAAAAAAATAACGTTTTAACAAAGCGGGAGAGTTCAGGGAAGCGTGTCCAGGTGACGTAAATCGAAACGTGAGCAGTGTAATTGAGAACACCTGTGTGCGGCTGGCGAGCTGAGAATATCAAATGTGTCGTAAAAAGGAAAGTCTTCGTTGAAATTGATTTATGAAAGAAGTAGTTGGCTATGTGTAGGATTATGTTTCATAACACTGAACAAGTACACACTGTGTATGATATATGAGTACTGTATCTCTCTCTCTCTCTCTCTCTCCCTCTCTCTCTGTTTGTATGTGTGTGTCTGTTTCAATTAACAGTATGTAAAAGAAAGTGTGACTATGAAGGGTGTTGAATATTGGAGGGAGGGAGGAGTGCCCTACCTGTCAGTAGAAGTAAGATTTTTCTAAATTCTGTCAATGACATATTGACTATACGACATTTTGAGTCAGTGACAGATTGCATCAAAAGACATGTTGAGTCAGTGACAGATTGCATCAAAAGACATGTTGAGTCAGTGACAGATTGCATCAAAAGACATGTTGAGTCAGTGACAGATTGCATCAAAAGACATGTTGAGTCAGTGACAGATTGCATCAAAAGACATGTTGAGTCAGTGACAGATTGCATCAAAAGACATGTTGAGTCAGTGACAGATTGCATCAAAAGACATGTTGAGTCAGTGACAGATTGCATCAAAAGACATGTTGAGTCAGTGACAGATTGAATCAAAAGACATGTTGAGTCAGTGACAGATTGCATCAAAAGACATGTTGAGTCAGTGACAGATTGCATCCAAAAGACATGTTGAGTCAGTGACAGATTGCATCCAAAAGACATGTTGAGTCAGTGACAGATTGCATCAAAAGACATGTTGAGTCAGTGACAGATGCATCAAAAGACATGTTGAGTCAGTGACAGATTGCATCAAAAGACATGTTGAGTCAGTGACAGATTGCATCAAAAGACATGTTGAGTCAGTGACAGATTGCATCAAAAGACATGTTGAGTCAGTGACAGATTGCATCAAAAGACATGTTGAGTCAGTGACAGATTGCATCAAAAGACATGTTGAGTCAGTGACAGATTGCATCAAAAGACATGTTGAGTCAGTGACAGATTGCATCAAAAGACATGTTGAGTCAGTGACAGATTGCATCAAAAAGACAGATTGCATCAAAAGACATGTTGAGTCAGTGACAGATTGAATCAAAAGACATGTTGAGTCAGTGACAGATTGCATCAAAAGACATGTTGAGTCAGTGACAGATTGCATCAAAAGACATGTTGAGTCAGTGACAGATTGCATCAAAAGACATGTTGAGTCAGTGACAGATTGCATCAAAAGACATGTTGAGTCAGTGACAGATTGCATCAAAAGACATGTTGAGTCAGTGACAGATTGCATCAAAAGACATGTTGAGTCAGTGACAGATTGCATCAAAAGACATGTTGAGTCAGTGACAGATTGCATCAAAAGACATGTTGAGTCAGTGACAGATTGAATCAAAAGACATGTTGAGTCAGTGACAGATTGAATCAAAAGACATGTTGAGTCAGTGACAGATTGCAGATCAAAAGACATGTTGAGTCAGTGACAGATTGCATCAAAGATACGCTGAAGTCGTTAATATCAATCAAAGACAAGCGCTGGAAGTCAAGTAATGGATCGCAATCAAAGTTAATAAAGTTATCAGCATGGGGACTGCACCTGCGCGATGCATAAAGACATGAGCAGATTTATCGAAGAGATAGCTTAGTGATTAACCAAAGCATAGCGTTGTCAGCACATCAAAATCAAAAGACATGTTGAGTCAAGACTGCACCGTTACCTTTGCGCTCGCGATATTCTGGGATCAAAGACATAGCGACAAGATATCTGAATCAAAAGCACACGATTGGTCAGCATGATCGTATCAAAGATGTTGAGTCAGCGATGGGGATAACCAAAAGACACAAGTCAGCAGATGCATCGTAACGCATTACAGCTAGTCAGCACAGACTGTACTCAAAGACATGCTGAGTCAGTGATGATTGCACCAAAAGACACGTTGTAGTCGCGACAGATCGCAACGTTAATAGTCGTTATTGATTGCATCAAAAGCGACATGTTGGAGTCGCGATGACTACCTGCGTTATTGGCGCATTGATTGACACGAACTAAAAGATACGCTGAAGTCGTTATATTTGAACGCTACGTTTTAGTCGCGACAGATTGAACCAATGCATACTCAGTCAGTGACAGATTTGAATCAAAGATCGTGACAAGCGTTGATTCCAGCGCAGTAAAACTCCAACCAGCAAACGCGTTGTTTAAAATGTTCATTGAAAGTCCGAGAGCTGATCGCTTAGATGCTGAAATTGAAGATCGACCGTCATTGAGTCATCTGGACAACCAGCTTCTGTATCGCCATATTTTTCTAGCTCCATTCACGAATTAGTATCTGTTCCATTGAGGTAAATCACGAGCAAAAATATCAATCATCACGACATCTGAGGTGTTGCCACTGCGTCAACCTTTGGCAATGTAATCTTGAAAGCATGCATGACGATCTAATATTGATGATCAATAAACGTTTGAAGATTGATAAATGATATTTGATTGAGTTTTGTTTAAAGCCACTTTCGCGGTGATGCGTTGTCAAATGACTTAAATTATAAATAAAATCGATATTATTGCGCCATTTGAAAGTATTCTGTAATATATTTTCATTACGACAAACCAGTTGTCGCATCGTCAGTAACAGTATGTCTTTTTCATGTTAGGGGTGTTTGTATATCTTGTTCTGAATATTGCGGATTCAGATGTCTCGATTAAGAATCATTATTGAGCATATCATCTTTGAATGCAAAACAGCCTTCGATATTCAATGTACACCAACCCGTGATCGATAAAGGCCTCCGCCCTCCCCATAGCCTCCACTCCTGTAATAGGAAGAAATGCTCAAAGAAGATGAAAGGAGAGGGTTTTGGGAGGAACCTCAGTGAGTTCCTCCCCGGCAAATTTTTTGTACTTCCACATCTGTAATGGAAAATAATTTTTAGTACCAACGTTGTTAATAATTAGAAATATATATTGACTACGTTTCAATATCGTAATGTACAATGTGTTTTGTTAAATAATTGTTAGAAGAAGTTTTAATGATAAAAATTTAATGAGGCTGAGTTTAGCTTCTGATCTCTGTTATAACATATTTGACCATTGAATCGCTACGCCAATTGTGCTATAATAATAGATGTCTGATTTATGTTGCTTTATATTCAGCTTTGTTTTAATCTACAACCTGTAGCAACGACAAAGATGTACTGAATTGCAGTTTGTTGTTTGAAAAGATATTGCAAATATTAAAAACAAAGAATGACCTATTCATTATCAAATTGACCAAGTCTGTTAAATTGAAGAAAGCAATTCTTAGCAAATTTGTGCTCAGCCGATCATCTAAGAAATCAATGAGTTCAATTTTTACATTAGCAAGCATATGTATAAAAGCAAGTCAGAAGTCGAGATATTTTTATTAACTGTTCAAGTTGTTGTTGATCCCAGAAGTGATACTCAATATATAAAACCATTGTAAGAACAGCAATCACGCCCAATCGATGTGAAATCTTTGTCCTCGGTAAAGTACTGGCGTTGATTATTGTTCAGTTCAACTCAAAACAAAATTCTGAACAAATGATTGATGTGTTTATGTCAGTTATTGCTTAAATTGTTTCCAAAAGTCAAACCGTTTCCACGATAGGAAAACTTCAATAACCGATTTTACATTTGACCTAGATTCAATAAGTCTGACTGTTATGTTCCACCTCTATATGTCATTTTAGTTATACATAAACCCTGTTTGTTTTTGTTGTTTTTTTTGCGAATTGTTTGAATTCAAATGATTTGAACGCCACCTGAAAAATCGCTGAAGCTCACCAGTTGACCTGCAGCTGTTTGGTTTTTCAAGTCCCAAACTGATAAGTTGAATATATTGTTAGTGTATATTTGTTGCTGGTTCAGAGTCGCCAATTCTGAAATTTTATTGAACTGCGTCCGAAATAATGTTGCAAGCTCTGGTAGTCGTATCGTTCCATCTCGATATAAGCCTCAGCAATTGTGCTGTTTGATGAGTTTTTGGTTTATCATATAACTGTAGAGTGCCAACCAAATAAATTGTAATTCGAAAGCAAAAAATTCGTTAAAAAACATTTAATGTGGAAACACGATTTTTTTCAGTCTGGTCTTCAAAGTCTTTAGCGCAACAGGTGGCAATTCTTATTCCTCGTATTCGGAAAGTCATCCATAATCGAATGTAACTGTTATTAACTGGTACGTTGATGACTTCTAAGTAGATACTTTGATCTGACGGTAAAGACGTGATACAAATCCATAGCAATAATACTATAAGCATCAGCTAAGAACAACGTGCGTCGAGGAAATATATTTCACTCATACACCATTTACTAAACAGTGAATACACGCCATAGTTCAGTTAATGACGTTAACTAGTTGTCATAAATGTTTGAACGAATAATACACAAAAGTCAACACATGTTAGTATTAAAGACAAAGCATCAATAATTTATATGAATTGTGTTCAATATTGCAATGAAAGAACACAAAGAACCATATTTAAAGAATTAATAAACAATAACACAAAGGTTTTAGCAATACACGCAGTATATTATAAATAATGTTAATAATTCAGAATACTATATCAGTATATATGCTAGTTCATGAAACACAATAAAGTGAAGTGTATGTTATTGTATACTTATAAACATTAAATAAGAACTAATCACATATGTTGAACGAAAAGTTACACGTGTTCAGCAATTACACATAATATAAAATAAGTTAAGAATTCATTATCACATAAATGTAACGAAGGAAGCTGCCTATAAAGAGAGCTAAGAAGTCAAAGTCGCACGAAGAGGACATGGAAGAACTGTTCATATAGCAACTAGTAGCAACTAAACCGATTCTCAAATATTGGAACCAATAGCTAACGATTACAACGTCTGAGTCCATTCAGATCTCAGGCGACTGATTTCTAATAAATTTTAAATTAACACCTATAAAAATAGGTTAGATTCACAGATTTTAAGTCATACTGTGAACGTTAACGAATAGTAATGATTAATTCAAGATTTGGTAATTTCAAAAGTAGTTGCTAAAATGGAGACAAGTGATGTATTAATTTTTGAAAGATTATCTGGTACAGTAAGCCTTAGCTTTATTAAATTCTTATTTCAAATAAAGATGATTTAAAATAAAGCTTTCGACAGAAGACACTTGAACTTGAAAGTTATTAGTGTTAGAAGACATATCACATCTGCCAGTTGTGAACAGAATTAATATTGGTAAACAATTCAAATACTTCTTACGACTGAAAATGCTCGTTGCAATTATTAATATTATACATTTTCTGAAATGATTGTCATTATGCGCTGAATGTGCGCTAATAATATATTATTATTAAGACATTATGCCACATTGCCATTCCATCTGTAGAATAACTAAAGCAAGAACATTGTGCGAAGAAACGTTCATAAAGTCATGCATCAAAGACACACATGTTCAAAGTTGTTGCGCTGAAGAATATAGTGAGTGACGACTCTCTTGAGTCCGGTGGGGCGTATAATCAGCCTGGTCTGAGAATTTTAAAGTATCGCTGATTCCCAGCCTCCTCTGTACTTGCTTTCGTTGTCCCAGATTTGACGCTGGAGTCCATTGCGGCGAGACCGCGCTGGCAAATAAAGCATTGCGCGAAGTCTGGATTACAATTATAAAATCGTACCAGCATTCAGAACAGAAACACATTATTATTTCAATGAAGAAAAACAGCCCATACATTCATTAGAAAAATACATATCTATATTCAATTCAATATAGTGCGTTCATCGCATCCGTCATGTTGGTATGTGGAGAATGCTCATTTGTTTGGATTCATCACTTCAACTGTTCAGAATTGTGCCGTTTAGGGTGAAGCCTCAACGCTGTTGATGAAGTGTTGATCAGACAAAGGGCAAGTTCAGCGCATCTATTGGCCCGCGGCTTTGAGGCGTCTCAGTTCCTCCGTTAATTTCTGCTGAAATTCTGAATGGTAAACGTAATAACATCGCGGGCAATTTCATCTTTGCGACCTCGCTGGGAATGCCCGGCCACTGTTAGCATCTCTTTATTTTATTAAATCGTCTGTTTGGCTTCAAAGATCCCAAATGCCATAGCAAACTCAGCTAATCTTATCTTTGCCAATGTCGGTATAGAACTTCAACAACGCCTTTGTCCGATATCTTGTTGATTTCGTCACGTTTCCTGACCATCGTCGAGAGTCCTGAAAAACAGATTGGTGACGCAATAATTTGCGCTGGCGCGATGTGGGCACTTTCGAATGATTCCCAACGCAATCAATGCAGCCTTCTATACGCCTTGTAATAAACAAACAACCGTCCACGCTTGTTAAATGAAGTTCGATTTCGCAAACGAGTGATTTAAAAGCAAATTTGTTGAAATCCCTGAGGATGAATGTCGATGTTCGCCTTGCTCTTTCACACGTTATATGCCTCCAGACCTGAAATCGACCGACTTTGCTCAACTGAACTTTAGATACCATAATGACTGTTGCTCATTTAGTGTTGACGACTACCCCCTACCCCTCCCTTTCTACGCCATATTGAGGAATTTTTAGTTTTATAACATCCACGGTCATAGTTCTCTGAAGTTGTGAAGATGGAGGAGCCACGGTGGAATAGGTGGCGTCAATGAGAACATGTAACGCACTACAAGTATATCTGACTCACGTCTTAGAAACACAGGCACTGCTTTAAGGGTGGCGTCAGTTACACCCAAGTAAAGAATGGCGTCAGTTACGCCCAAGTAATGGATGGGGTCAGTTACACCCAAGTAAAGGGTGGCGTCAGTTACACCCAAGTAATGGATGGCGTCAGTTACACCCAAGTAATGGATGGGGTCAGTTACACCCATGTAAAGGATGGCGTTAGTTACACCCAAGTAAAGGATGGTGTGAGTTACACCCAAGTAAACTAAGTTATAAAAAAAATCTTAGCTTACCTGCTTTTAGGCGACTCGGTCACTTTCTGTTCCCATAACGGGATGGACAAGTAGCCCAGGAAGTCGTCTGATAGGACGCCATGATGGAACACGCTGACCTCGATCTCTGAGTGCAGGTTGGGTATGGGCCTGTTGAATTGAAAAGGTCACAGTATTACACATTTCGAAACAAAAGAAAAAGTAAATCGCAATTTAATTCTAAGATAAAATAAGACGAAAACCAAAGAAGCTGTTTATCGGTGGCGCTTTGGCTCTGAGCCCGACCGGCATGGCAAAATTAAAAAGTTCCGTTAGATGGCTCCTTAACGGTTGTGGGGGTGGGGGTGGAAGACTAGTTTGCCCTCCTACGAGAACGCCTCTGTCTTCCACTATTGTAGGCCTACATGTAAGGATATGACATTTGTTTCTTGATCCACTATTAAACCAACCACTACAAGTGGAACTTTTTTTTCAGTGCAGTGCCTACTGTATATCTGCAGTATTACTGGGGGTGGGGGGGGGGGAGGAGAGGGGGCGGCGGCAACGCCATTGTTGAATTGTTAGAAAAACACAAAAAAAAAAACTAAAAAAAAATGCAAGTAAATTACAACGAAACAAAAACAACAACCGGAAACAACAACAATAATAACCAATAAACAAACCAGGACGAAATATGATGAGTTGGCTAAAATACACTCAATGACTATTCATACAAATACGATTTTCACTTGTATAATTCATAAACAAAAAATATTATGCTTTACTACAACACACAAAACAACAACTGAATTCGTACTGAATTCTAGAGTTGTGACAGTTTCAACAGACCGTGACGTAATCTTTTGTATCCCCCGCTCCTCCACCCTTCCCCCGATCCAACTTTGTCACTTTTTTTTTGAGAATGATAATAAACGGTAGACAAACTCGAGCATACAGACAAAGAAAAGAATTCCGAAATGCGCGCGCACGTTTCGCAAATAAAACAACGTTGAAAGCCGTGGATAATGGGAGATTTCTATTTTAGACACATCAGAGGACGCACAATATGATGACGTGCTGCCCAAAAACTCTTCGGAGATAGCTGCAAAGCTTTGAGATTATACTGTGGCACAAAGACGAGAATTGATGACGCAATGCATTAGTCAAGCGTCCACAAAGAAAGGTTGGCTCCAACTAGACTCCAGTAAGAAATAGATCAAACAGGGACAAAAAAAAAGTTATACATTGCTGGGGAAAGTTAGCAGTAGAATAACCGAGATTTTCGTTATTTTTTTTTTTAAAGTCAAACTGGCCGATGATAAAACTGTATTTCATTTTATTATTTTGAGATGGGCAAGAAAGTTGTATAATAAATTTAATTACAGATTTTAGTTATGCATCTCAGTGAAATGTGTAGACCAGGGTTGGTCCAACATGGGGCCGCTGAAAGCTGCTTTCCGGGTTTTTTTTTAATTGCATAATAATTACTAAGATTTGCCCGGTGGCGTAGCGAGCTTAACTCGCGCCCGGGGCATAATACCTTTATAGCGCCCTCCCCCCATTCGAAAACATACAATATTATATGTAAAATATACCATTTGGCGCCCCTTTGTGAGTAGCACCCGGGGCATGATGCCCCCTTGCCCCCCCCCCCACTCGCTGCGCCACTGGATGTGCCGCACCATGGACATTTTATCAATATTCATTGGGAGCCCCACCACACTCAAAGAAGAACCTCAAAGCGAATCTAAGAGCCGCTATTGGCTACCACCGGTATAGACCACTTGCACGTGCTGTCGCTTCCTTAGTTACCCTTGCCAACGGTAACTAAGGAAGTGAGTAGATTGACTATCCGCTCGCACTGAGTTCTGTATCTAAATATAGAACTTAGTGCACGCGCTAATGTTTTAAACAAGGGGGTGGGCAAACATTTGGAGTCCGCGGGCCACATTTTTTGATTGCCAGCTGAAACAAAATGGTCATCTAATTATGTCGATAACACTGGTCTCTTTACTTACAGGTCACATTCCTCAAACCACTCCGGGTTAAGTGCATTCTTGATGGTGGACGTCTGGTACTTCTCTTTACCCAGCTGAATAGTCACAAATACGTCATTATTGCCTGGAGAAGAAAGTAAACAAAAGTATTTGACTAGAATGATCTTCAGTTATATATATTATCTTGGCAGCAAACGGACTAACAAATTAAAAACAATAAAGCTGGGCTTTAAATTAAAAACATAACAACATATTTGATGAATAGCAATACTGTCTTCACGGCATTACTGTCTTCATAGCAGTATTGACATCATAGCAGTACTGACTTCATAGCAGTACTGACTTCACGGCATTACTGATTTCATAGCAGTATTGAATTCATAGCAGTACTGACTTCATAGCAGTACTGACATCATAGCAGTACTGACATCATAGCAATACTGACTTCATAGCAGTACTGACATCATAGCAGTACTGACTTCATAGCAGTACTGACATCATAGCAATACTGACATCATAGCAGTACTGACATCATAGCAATACTGACTTCATAGCAGTACTGACATCATAGCAGTACTGACATCATAGCAGTACTGACTTCATAGCAGTACTGACTTCATAGCAGTACTGACATCATAGCAGTACTGACTTCATAGCAGTACTGACTTCATTACTGACATCACAGCAGTACTGACTTCATAGCAGTACTGACTTCATAGCAGTACTGACCTCATAGCAGTACTGACTTCACGGCATTACTGACTTCACAGCAACACTGACATCACAGCAGTACTGACATCATAGCAGTACTGACTTCATAGCAGTACTGACATCATGGCAGTACTGACTTCATAGCAGTACTGACTTCATAGCAGTACTGACTTCATAGCAGTACTGACTTCACGGCAGTTTATCATAGAGGTGGACATTTGATCGTAATTACATATATTTATATAATCATGGTGAAAAAGGTGACAAGAGCCACGAGGAGGGGGAAATATTCTAACGCCCCCTCTAGCTGCTGGGCAGATCAGGTCATCATATACAATCATGGCGGCAACGGTAACAGGCGTCACGTGGAAAGGGGAGGGGGGATTAGATTTTCAGGCCCTTTTAGCTCACTGGACCGATCAGTTCGACCAGATCATTGCTAGCGACCTGGATCAGCAGCTATTAATATAATGCTGACAGTATTGCCGGTTATATAATCATGACACACCTTCGTCTTAAATGAGTGGATGGGAGATTGGGGTGTGGGGGTGGGGGTGGGGAGGATAGAGGGAGAGTGTGGAGTGTGGACTTGAACTAAGACAGCGTGAAATTAAATTCTGATATAAGCAACGGTGGCTCAGCTTGCGCGCCGGGTGTAATTCTGATCGGTGCGGTGTAGGATTCAGTTTCGAGCCCTACCAACGTTAAGCTTCGGCCATGATGACGGCGATGCTTAGAGGGGAGCATGGAAAGTTCCAACATTGATCATGTGTTTTAGAGATAATATCTCGTTCTCACAGAGACAACAGTTGATTATATACGGTAACAGTCGATGATATACGGTAACAGTCGATGATATGCGGCAACACTCGATGATATACGGTAACACTCGATGATATACGGCAACACTCGATGATATACGGTAACAGTTGATGATATACGGTAACAGTCGATGATATACGGTAACACTCGATGATATACAGGTGAAAAAAAATTGGCCAAGGTATAAGTTTTATTACATTTATTTTGTTTAAAAGTTTGTCTATGTGTGTGTGTGTGGGGGGGGGGCTCTGTTCCGCTTGACCTAGACGTCGGTGTGATTCCAGAGTCACAGAAAGTGACAGCACACAACCTGTCGACATGGTGTGTAACGTTCTCTCCAGAGCAGGCAGTTATCAGGTAATAACAGTGTCAGGATCCCCCAGTCACAGGAAGTGATACTGTTTTGATAACAGGGACCATTTAAAAGTAAATAAACGTCACCAGTAAATGGGGTGAAAAGGGAAAGGGGAAGGGAAGGAGGGGCGGGAAGTGAATGCTTTGAGGAGGAATCGCTGTCTGAACAGATCGCAAGCCTGCAGCAAGGACAACCGATAAACTGTATATATATATATATATATATATATATATATATATATATATATATATATATATATATATATATATATAGTTGATTCCGCTTAATTGGGACACATCGGGACCGAGGCTTTTTGTCCCGATTAAGCGGCTGTCCCAATTAAACACACAAATTTACTATTGGCTTCTTGGTTTGGTTTCTTTGAGATTTGTGCCAAATAAGCGGCTGTCCCAATTAAGCGGTGTCCCAATTAAGCGGAATCCACTATCCCAATTAAGCGGTGTCCCAATTAAGCGGAATCCACTATACATATATATAGTAAATATATATATATATATATATTCTCTTTATTAAGGGTTGTTAGTTTGTTTGAACTCTAGAGCTAATCGACATAAAATAAACACCATAATAGTATAAACCTTTGCATTACTTTCAATAACAAATATTATATTTACATGGACATTTTAAATTGTGTCTTTTTAAGAACTAAATCACAATAACGTAATATCGTTGAACTCTTTTTTTTTTTTATATATAAATGAATACAATATTTACAATTATGACATTAAGCCAGTATTTCCCAAAGTGGGGTACGAGTACCCCATGGTGTACGTGAATTGTTGGCGGGGGTACACGCTGCACCGGGTTGAGAACATCTGGTAAACTTGAACGGCTAAAGTGAAAACAATGAAATGAGAGGAAAAAAACAACAATATATGCAAGTTTTTTTTTTATTAAGGGTACTCAGTATTACCAAAATAAAACAAGGGGTACACAGATTTCAAACGTTTGGGGAACACTGCGTTACGTAAATCATTTTGAAATAAATATATTAATTCATATCCAGGTTCAATGTGAGGTTTTAACCTCGTATAACTTTTCAGCTGAGTTGTGGAGCTGCGACGACAAAGGCGCCCGAGAGCAAAGGTGTGAGAAACTCTGCCCTGCAATATGCCCCTCACTTCATAGTTGGTAAAACCACAACAGCTCGGATTGCCAGATAAAATGTCTTCATTATGTCGGTGTAACGTAACGTAAGTACGTTTTATTGTGACCAGATAAGACGGCCCATTGTCCTCCCTGTCTGGCTCGAGGCTTTCATTTGATCGCGTGCGGGTGTACTGTTGGGTGAGGGCTAATTGTAGAAATCCAATGTAATCAGATATTACAATGTTAGTGTCCAGCTGAACGGATCGATGGCAGTACGCTGAATTCCCATTATATGAGTAATTATTAGTTCCTATTTTATGGATAATTATCATTTCCTACTATATGGATAACTATTATTTTCCATTATATATATAGTTTTATTAGTTCCTATTAAACGGATAATTATTAGTTCCTATCAAATGGATGATTATTAGTTCCTATTATATGGATGATTATCATTTCCTACTATATGGAAAAATATTATTTCCCATTATATATAGTTTTATTAGTTCCTATCAAATGGATAATTATTAGTTCCTATCAAATGGATGATTATTAGTTCCTATTTTATGGATAATTATCATTTCCTACTATATGGATAACTATTATTTCCCATTATATATAGTTTTATTAGTTCCTATTAAATGGACAATTATTAGTTCCTATTATATGGATGATTATTAGTTCCT
Organism: Bulinus truncatus; assembly: GCA_021962125.1. Lineage (NCBI taxonomy): Eukaryota > Metazoa > Mollusca > Gastropoda > Planorbidae > Bulinus > Bulinus truncatus. The sequence goes on from JAGDYQ010000012.1 coordinate 7,634,649, forward strand.
ATTAAATGGATAATTATTAGTTCCTATTATATGGATGATTATTAGTTCCTATTACATGGATGATTATTTAAAATGGCAATGGAAGTAACGCGGCAAACAGTGTGAAAATAATAGCTCCTTATTGTAAATCATCTTTGTAAACCATTGAGGTAGCAGTAAGGTCAATTATGTAGCAATAAGGTAAATGTTTCGCCGAGACGGATGGTCAAGCGGTTAGAGGGCTGGACTAAATTAGAATGGGGGAAGTGGGGGACGTTAAGGCGGGAGGACCACTGCCCTCGGCTGGAGCCACACTGCCCTGAAATATGAAGTGGATACTAACAAATATGACGTGGATACTAACAAATATGACGTGGATACTAACAAATATGACGTGGATACTAACAAATATGACGTGGATACTAACAGATATGACGTGGATACCTTCAAATATGACGTGGATACTAACAAATATGACGTGGATACCTACAAATATGACGTGGATACTAACAAATATGACGTGTTCCATTCATCTGCCCCAGTGGCACTAATGGGCTGGAAAAAAGGGGAACTTTTTTTTTAAAGGTAAATGTTTGAGGCAATGAGGCCACACATTTGAGGAACTAAGGCAATACGTATGGGGGCAACACACATGAGGCAGAAATGCAAACACCTTTGAGAAGAGGCAGTGAGGAAAAACGTATGAGGCAGCGAGGCAACATACATGAGGCAGTGAGGAAAACGTATGAGGCAGCGAGGCAACATACATGAGGCAGTGAGGAAAACGTATGAGGCAGCGAGGCAACATACATGAGGCAGTGAGGAAAAACGTATGAGGCAGTGAGGCCATATGTATCAGACAGAGAGGCGAAATTTATGAGGCAGTGAGGCACAATATAATCAGTAGGTTACACCGACACACTGCAGTACTTTTTACACAAAATGTGTATGTGGTTGCCAGGGATTAATACCCCCCCCCCTGAATACAGTATGTAATATGTAATAAGTTGTTGTGTAATGAAACGTACAGTTAACAGTAGATATTTAGTTGTACAGTGTGTGTGAATGTCTGTCTGTCTGTCTGTCTGTGTGTGTTTGTGTGAAGTACATCCTGATGTAACACCTTCATTCCCCCCCCCCTCTGAATGGCGTGCCACGGGTTGATTTCAACTGTCACTAGGTATGATTGATGCTACCGTGTTGTTTTTTTTCGTCCGTAAAACCATTTATTGCTGCAAGATATGAACAGTTTGATGTGTCCGCCCACATAATGAAAAAGTGCTGACATGTGAACATAATCATACACAAACACACACACATGAACACATACAAGATTTTTATACATACGTACATGCACATGAACAAACACACACACACACACACATACACAATAATATGTTGATTTTTTTCATATACTAAAACCAGTCTTGCGACACTCAAACATCTTTAACTGTTTCATTGGGGGATGGATGGATGGCCGAGTGGTGTAGATACTCGACTGTCGACCTGAGAGTCCTTGGTTCGATCCGCGGTGTGAACCAATGAAATTTTGTTGATATCCTGGTGAAATTTGTTGTAAGTCCCTCATGTCTACTCATCTTTAAATGGGTACCTGACATTAGTAAAGGCGGCTGGGCGTTGTGCTGATCACACGACTCTTTTTATATGTACGAGGTTACAGAAACAGATGAAATTCTACACTTTATCTGCCCCGATGGTCCTTTAAGAGTTAAGGGAAGTTTAACAAAAAAGTATATTTTCTTGATCTGTTAATATAATATTTGACAGCGCTGAATATATTTAACGACGAAACCCAATAGTAAGTATAAAAAGTGATTATCATTTATAATTCTTATTAAATATGTATCTACACTGTGTTACATTAACAATCTATATATTCTCTAATTATTCAATCAAGTATCTACGCTGTGTTACATTACCATTTTTTAAATTGTTCTGTCTGTCCTGTCATTTTTTTTTTAAACCAGGGCCGACACACAAGAACATTTGGGGCTTCTGACAACTTGGACCCCCACTACCCACCCAGTCGACCAGTTGAGCGACAACCGTGTGTGTGTGTATGTGTGTGTATGTTTGTGTGTGTTTGTGTGTGTGTATGTTTGTGTTGGTGTGTGTGTGTATGTGTGTGTGGGTACACTCAAATCAAACAAGGGTCTAGATACGTCGTTACAGCAAATAATATGATTGGGCCCTAAAGACGCACGCCCCCTCCCCCCCATACAGTTGTACTTTACGCGGTAGTCGCTGCCCCACTGTTAACTCAACGTCACTGCTTGCACCGAGGGGCGTCTTGACGGTTATAGAAAGATGGGGGGGGGCTACACCAGTACGTGGTAATACGTGGGGCCCTGGGGTTAGGGTCATATGTGTGTGTGTGGGGGGGGGAAAGGTGAAGAGCCGTAAGTGTAAGGCTTTATTGTTGGCTATATTGTAGTCTATATTGTTGGCTATATTGTAGGCTATATTGTTGGCTATATTTAGGCTATATTGTAGTCTATATTGTAGGCTATATTGTTGGCTATATTGTAGGCTATGTTGTTGGCTATATTATTGGCTATATTGTAAACTATATCAAAATACTCCTGTCCGCGTGGTCACCCTCAGGCACAGAACGAGGGTGGGGGGGGGGGTATAACGAGTTATCAGGCCTTACTCATGTGGATGTGGCCCATTGAAGTAAGCTATTACTGTTAGAAATGAAAACAAAATGTACACAGAAGACTTTGTGGAGAAAATTATTTTTACAGAGACAAAAAACAACAACACTTTCTTTGCTCTGAATTTCGGATATTTTAGCAATAAAATCAAAGTAATTTTAAAATCTTTCTATAAGAGCAAAAAAAATAGTGTCTATAAAATTATTTATTATCTAGATGACAATTGTTTTTTTTTTTTAATCTAAAACTATAATTTACGACTGTAGACTGATGCACTTCAAATACCAGTTGATATTTCCTGCACCGTACAAGGGAATTAAGCAAGGTGAACAAATGTCATTTCCCATACATCTCTCTCCTAGACTATCTCCCCCTTACCCTCCCCTCCCCCCCCCCCCCCCCCCCGGTAAATAACAAAAAAATAAACCAATTCTGTTCGCGCAATAAGCAGCTGTGACAGGTCACTGTGACCTCAGAGTAGACAGTTTGTGTCATTTTGACATGTGTACGGCGTCGTTGTCGTCCCACCCACCCACTCCTCCATCCCTTCCCATCCCACAGTATTTCCTGTAACACGCGGGCAGCAGCAGAGATCTCAAGCCCAATGTGTTGTTAAAGTATAAATATCCATAGTACCACAGTACCACATCCATAGTACCACAGTACTACCACCACACTGGCTAAAATGTATGACATGTTTTAGTTGTTTTTTTTTTACAGCAGTGTAGCTGTTTGTTGAACCCCACACCCACACCCCCAGCCCCCTTTCCCCCCTCCTTATCCTACCCCGACAACGGCCCTTTCGCGGGTGGACCTGCTGACTTTTTTTTTTTTAAAATCCTTTACATTTTTTTTACTTCTTTCATTTTCACCCCCCCCAAACCCCCCCCCCCGCCTAGACCTCCAACGGTAGTTGACTGTCTGTCTGTCTAAATATGTAACAACTTGATATGAAATACTTTGTCAAGTGACAGTTTAAAAAAAAAAAACTAAGGTTATTATGAATTTGTCACAATGAATATTTCATGAGCATGTGTACAGCACAGCACACGGCTAGAAAGAGATGTCGCTCATATATAAATTGGTAAATCATTTCTTCAACAACGTAGAACGTAATTACCATAAGGAGCCTTACATCAAAGATAAGGTTCAAAAAGGTTAACTACTAGATGAAGCCACTAACAGACACAAGCATGGGCGTCGCTAGGAATTTTTCCACGGGGGGGGGGGGGCAAATAACAACTTTATGACATTTTTTTCAAAATGTAGGTGTGGGCAAATGCCCCCCCCCTTGCCCCCTCCCCCCATGAATACGCCCATGGACACAAGTCCGATTCCGTAAAACCTACTGGCTATTCGTAAACAATTTTTGAGTGTTTTACAATCAGGGTTATTCTTACGTTTCTGAAGGCCTTAGAGCAAGGCACATTTGAAAAAAAAAGCGCTGTCAAAGCCACTTCTCGCGATCTTTGTGATCTCTGAGGATCGTTGACAAATGGGGGCCTCTCTGACCCCCCTTCGAAGGTCATTATTACTCCGAGCCCCTGACAAGACGATTCCTCCCTAGAATGTGGCGCACCTGATTGTTGTCAGTATAGGCCTGTCAGAATATCAAACTCGCATACATCCTTTCATTTAGATTAACTCTTAAATAGATGGCATAGGGAAAAAAAAGAAGGGCTACGGCAAAATAAAAGTCCATACAGGAAGGGGGCCCACCCTAAGGAGTGGGGGCCCCTAGGTTTATCAGCTAGCACGCCTGTCCATAAGGATGTCCCCGTTAGAGATATAACACTGCTATTTGTAAGCAAAATAATATTTCAATACGTGAACTCTACAGCAAGTAAACATTTTTTTTTTTACATCTGTTATCAAACTAGCCCCTCTTTACACAGTAAAGCAGATAGAACCTCATTTACATAAGAATGCAGACATGCCTACCTTACAATAGACAGACGTACATATGTTCATATACTTTTATAAAACAGACATAATATAGATTTTTTTTTTACTTAAAAAGGTAGACAATCCAAACTCATAAAGTGAATTAAGTAGCAGAGACGGATTAAGGTCGCGCGAGCCCTGATCGCAAAATAAAACATGGGTTACGGAAATACATATTATTAATTTACATCATAGATAAGTTCTGGTAAAGCAAATCAAATTTCACACGTGATGGGAAGCACACAAAAAAATAAAGAATAAAGTTGGGGGGCTCTGCTCCTCACAAGTCGAAGTCCCCCCCGGGGCACGCGCTCGGTGTACCCACATTTTAATCCGCCTATGTGTATTATAATTATTAAATCTTATCCTGCAAATGTCTGGGATATATATATAAAAAGAACAAAATGTCTTGTTCTGTTTGATAACTAGGTTTGAGATAATAATTTTGGGTCTCACTGTCCGACCCCTGACCTTTCTGTACCTCTCCCCCCTTCCCCGTTCATCTAAAACTCAGGTTGTTTCCTGTCGTTGATGTAGGTCATGATGGTCGTATAGTAAACCGGTGGAGGAAGGGGGGGGGTAGAAAGAGAGAGAGGGGAGGGGGGGGTGAGAATAGGACGCCTACGGAAAGGTCGTCACGTTTTTATGTTGACAGGTAGCCCCCATCCATGGGCGGAGGAAAAGTTTGAACATCGGACGAGGCGAGGAAAAGGGGGGGGGGGAAGGTGTGGGGAGAGAATGGTTTGTAACTCTTTTTTTTTTTGTGACTTAACGTGTCACTAGGCACAGGCCTGATATATAAGAGGAGGGGGTGGGGGTGGAAAAATGGGGGGGGGGGTGGTGTCTAAATGAACTTCTGATGAACTTCAAGAGACCGTAGATACACATCCCAGTTAAAACACCCCACACACCCCCTCCCCCTTGTACCTTTATGTTTGATCTCCTCACCCCACCCCCCCAATTGCTTTTCAAATGGCTTAAAAAATGATGTGGGCTTTATGGAGAAGGGGGGGAGGGGTGAGAGACGGAGCTCATAGTAACCACAGATCTTTGAATGGCGACACTGCTACTATATGATACAGGCAGTGTTACCATACCACTCCAAAAAAAAAACAACAACCAAGATAGGACCATAAGAAACCCCAAGAAAACCCAAGGTCATTTTTATGACCTTTTGTTAATAATAAAAAAGAGATTGTAGAAAAGAGAAAAAAAAAACAAGCAAAAAAAAAAAAACCCCAAGATTTTCAGCGGAAATCGCCATTGTCCGAAAACCCAAAGGAGTGGTAACACTAGATACAGAGATGCTAAATGAAGTGCCAGTTTGTAAACATTCATTGTTTTGTTGTATATGAAGTAGCAATAACCAACACAACCACCTGCCACACAGATCATTGACACACTGGATTATCAAATAACACGCACGAAATTAAACATCAAACTATTAAGCTATATAATGAATTATGAAATTATACATCAAATTATTAAGTTTGCTGTATGTTAAATTCTGAAACGACTCACTGATTTTAAATACACGAAAAAACTAACAACCACCAAGTGCATAATAAAATAAAACACCGAAATCGGAAATAAAATACCGAAATAAGATTTTTATCTTGGCATGTAAGAGAAAGGAAAGACTGTCTGTTTTTTTTTTTACACCATATTAGAAGTACAGATTGGGAAGTGCTTTGTTAAGAAAAGTTAGCGGGAATAGTTTCAGTGTTATCTGTGAGTATCTTTAAGTGTACTTGACTATGGCTAGAAGTTTTAATCAGGTAGTGATGCATATCTCCATTAAAGTAAAAAAAAAGGTGTGTGTGCGCTAGTGCGTATGTGTGAGTAACGGTAGTCTATTACATGTATAGAAATAAGTATACTTTCTACTGGTAAGTATAGCAACCCGGATCCATCTATATAAATAACAGCGAACTGGGTTCTGCGTTAAATCGAAAGTAAAGAATTAATACAACAGTATTCCAGTTTAAAATTATACAATCTTGAAAAAAATCGGATCTGCCCGAAACCAAAAAAAAAAATAACCTAGCCTGCCGATCAAGCCAAACGGGGATATAACTCAATGCAAAGGTTTTTGCAGGGTACACAGCTAGTATTATAATAATCTTCATTTTCACAAAGTGAAAAAAAAAAAGCAAAACAATGCACAATACAACATTCTGAGAAACTTTATCAGGAGAAATGCATTTTCTGAACTAAAAGTTTCCAAACTGTACTGCCCCCCCCCACCCTCCATCTCCATACCAGGTCTAACCCAGCGGTTCTCAACATTATTTCGCGAATTTTCCCCTCACGTTTCCCGTACACCTTGGGGTACACCCAGCGGCGTAGCGTGGGTATCGGCCGCCCAGGGCGGAAGACGATTTCAATTCAATCTATACATTTTTGCCGCTTCCCCCCCCCTAAAAAGTAATAAAAAGTGCCGCCCGGTGCGGACCGCACCCACCGCCCCCTCCCCCCCCCACCCCCCTTCCCTAGGTACACCTATGGGTACACCGGCTGAGAGCCACGGCACTAGACAATGATAACAGCGGTGAAAAATAAATCTCTGCACGTGTATAATGGTAACGGTTTACCGGAAGTGAAAGTGACAAAATAAAATAAGACATTTCTTAGTGTTGTAGAAAGTCAATTATTTGGACTAAGAAATATTTCAAATTTGTATATTGAAACATTTGGAATGGTCCTATACATTTAGTATCCTTTAACAAGGACACATTGAAACATCTTGAGCCAATCTAAACATAGCAGTAAGTACAACATTTTGAACCAATATAAATATAGCGATAAATACAACTTTTTGAACGAATATAAATATAACAATAAATACAACTTTTTGAACCAATATAAATATAGTAATAAACACAACATTTTGAGCCGATATAAATATAGCAATAAATACAACATTTTGAGCCAATATAAATATAGCAATAAATACAACATTTTGAGCCAATATAAACATAGCAATAAATACAACATTTTGAGCCAATATAAATATAGCAATAAATACAACATTTTGAGCCAATATAAACATAGCAATAAGTACAACATAAATATTGCGAGCAAGAGAACAAGGAGAGGGTTTTGGAGAAAGATCAAAAGATTGTTTGGAAAGTGGTGAGTGAGAGAGTGTGTTAATCTGTATTCTATAGAAAAGATGCGCGTAGAGATGGTGTGTGTGTGTGTGTAAGGGGGGGGGGGTTAGGCTCAACGGACACTGAGGGCGAGAGATACGTCATAAAGAAACAGTAGAGCATGACTCACACACGCTGTACGAATAGAACGACAGTAAAACATAACAGACGGCACAATCTGACAAACGCATACATTCAAACAAATCGATAGATGCGCGCGCAGAATCACACAAACACACGTGCGCACTATTCAAGGACGAAGCAAAACATTAGGCAACTCTCTCTCTCTCTCACACACACACAAACACACACACACACACACTCACGACTCACATACTGTGACGCCCATTTATAACCGATCTCTCCGAATTCTCTCCTTATCCCTCCATCCCCCAACCTCACTTTCCGCCGGTCTTATTTTTGTCGTTTGTACGACTCTTTCTTTCTATCTTTTGTTTGCCAATTTCAAAATAAATGCGTAACGTCTCTCCAGTGTACATTCTGGCGGTTAACAGTCTTACCAGTTTACAGTTTCACCAGTTTACAGTTTTACCAGTTTACAGTCTCACCAGTTTCTTTATTTACTTTCTTGATTTACGTTCCCTGTCATCCATTGTAAATGGCGAAACTCACTGTAAGATGGAACTACATTTTACGGCGGAGGTTTACTCTGAATCCGTGTGTGTGAAGTCCTGGTAATGATGATATAGAATCTCTTAGATCCTATAAATCACTAATGGGACGGCTTTTAAGGTACCCTTTTTTCATCCCCACCATAGCCGTTAGTGCATCGGAGATCGAACCAGGTACCTTCAGGTCGACAGTCGAGCGCTTTACCGCACGACCATCCGTCCTCACACTCTGAATCCGTAGAATCCACCACCTTCCTACCTCATCATCTAACCGAGCGCTCGACGGAACTCCTCCCCCTTCCCATCTCCAAAGGTGGCTGGACCACACCAGTAAAGTACATATAATAAGGGTCACATAACTCTCCAGTATCCAGTGGCCCTCGCACAGAGACAGGTGAATACTTTACCTGTACCATGGACCACATGAAGAGTTCAAATAGGGACGATTTCCCCCCCCCCCCATTTTTCCCCCCAAACTAATAAGTTTAAAAATTTGGAGTGACTGTCATTTTTCACTAGCATACTTTTTTTTCCCAATTTACAGCGCTAAGAGTGATTCAAAATACTTTTATGGCACAAGAATTAAACTACAGAGTGTACAGCGCTAAGAGTGATTCAAAATACTTTTATGGCACAAGAATTAAACTACAGAGTGTACAGCACTAAGAGTGATTCAGAATACTTTTATGGCACAAGAATTTAACTACAGAGTGTACAGCGCTAAGAGTGATTCAAAATACTTTTATGGCACAAGAATTAAACTACAGAGTGTACAGCGCTAAGAGTGATTCAGAATACTTTTATGGCACAAGAATTAAACTACAGAGTGTCTCGCTTGATCTGTGTAGACATATATCACTGCAGTGTAACAAACACCACCAACAAACGCCACAAACAAACACTAACAACAAATACACCAACAAACGCCACAAACAAACACCAACAACAAACACCAACAACAAACGCCAACCAACGCCAACAACAAACACCAACAACAAACGCCACAAACAAACATCAACAACAAACACCAACAACAAACACCAACAACAAACACCAACAACAGACACCAACAACAAACACCAACAACAAACACCAACAACAAGCACCACCAACGAACACCACCAACAAACATCAACAACAAACACCAACAACAAACACCAACAACAAACACCAACAACAAACACCAACAACAAACACAACAACAAGCACCACCAACGAACACCACCAACAGACATCAACAACAAACACCAACAACAAACACCAACAAACACCAACAACAAACACCAACAACAAACACCAACAACAAATACCACCAACAAGCACCACAAACAAACACCACCAACAAACATCATCAACAAACACGATCAACAAATCCAACAGTATCATTTTAAAATACGTGACAGCGACTGTGTCAATGAAAAGATTTGACGCCATTAACAGCAAGTGATTAAACATGACCAAAAATAGAATCTGTTTTAATAAAACATGACTTAACAAAACACAGCCATCATTTACCCACCAGGTATGACTACTTCCCTCCCTACTCCACCACCTTTCCTTTTTTGTGATCCATCGAATCACATTTACAATTCTTCTTTTTGTGGCAGTGGCGTAAATATATATATATAATTTAATAAATGAATACGAAGCCCTTAGTGCTACGCAAAGCACAGTTTGGTTTAGTGTATTGCAGTGACATCATAACATACACGATGGCGTATGAAATCTGCAATAGAGAGCCAAGAGTCGCAGTCTTTTAATGATTGGGGGAGGGGGGAGGGAATTAGTTGACTCCTCACCCCTACCCCGCCGCCAACCCCCTCAAAGACTCAATTCTCACTCAAACTTTTTTTTCCTATAAAAAATTTGATGCATTCAAAACTCCGAGCAATATTTCGCCTAGTGCCCCCCTCTCCCCATTTATCTCTTTTTCAAGTCTCCGTCTATGACTCCCCAAAAGACACACAGAGAACTGGCTATGACTTGGTTAATTCTCTAATTCTAACATCAGGCACACGGCTAATATATATATATATATATATATATATATATATATATATATATAGGTGGGCGTGTAATTAACCGGTCCTTGACCAAATTATCTCACCGCGTGACCGACGGAGATCATAACAATGTGGTGGTCAATGGGGTATAGGGTGTGGGTGGGGGGGGGTTGGGGCGGAGTGTGTCCAAAATCAAGTTTATTAATGTAATGCGAGCGATATCGTGACCATGTGTTGTTCTGTGACGGTCATTAACTGTCTGGTACTAATTAGTCACACCCTACATAGCTCTCTCTCTCTCTCTCTCTCTCTGTCATTTTTGGGAGATGTCGGTTAGGCCTAGAAGCCTCAGAGATGGCCTTGATATTAGAGCGCTGTATTGCCGCTCGCACAAAAACACGCCGTAAAGGTCGCCATTAGAATTCTTACAAAACAATTACTAAGTTAATTTTACATTAATGTGTTCGTACGGTGAAGTGTATCACCCTCTCTTCCTTAGATGAAGCGGTATACTGTAAAACGGTGCACGATAAATGCGAATGGCAACACCATCTGAGAAGTACAA
>JAGDYQ010000012.1:8246101-8439707 GCA_021962125.1 Bulinus truncatus
AATTAAGATATCTGTCCTGTATGCGCTTATTCTCCTATCGTGATGAACCGCCAAGTCTTACAGAATTGTAACCTAGTCATTCTAGACCAATGTTTGGGGTTCAAAGCTAATCATTGGTCAGATACATCCATTTTTAATCGTTTGCATATTTATAAGTATAGTTTGCTTTTTAATGCCAATGAAAATAGTCAGTTTTAGTCAGTTCAGTGCAGTCGGAGATTAGATGCTCAATTGTCTCTTGATTCATTACAAGCAATCTGCAATTAAAAAAACAACACATTATATAATTTTTAGATACACAAGAATGAACCCAAACTGCGCAAGCTGTTAATGTTATCCATTTTCTCCGTAACCAGTTTAATCCAGTTACACCCATTCATACAGCTAAATTAACTATGTTTAGGAAACTATGTGCAAGAATGATAAACAAAATCTACTATAAAGGCCCCCAACACAAGATGTTTTTAAAGCATGGACCAATAGGTAAAAAAAACTAGTTAGGGAGATGTTAAAACATATTTATTATTGAAATATATACCAGCATTGATACTCCGTACCAGAATGTAGTCTAACCTTTTAACTACATTACACATCTATGATATTATAGACAGTGCTTTTTTCTGGACTTTTGTATATTAGTATATTACTGCCTGGAATGTTTGGCGTTCCGGTACCTTTTTTTTAGAAAAAAAGCACTGATTATCGAAGAATAATTTTGGCTAAATTTTAGTCTGCTCTATTAAAAGGGGTTGATTCACAATTATTTTTTTTATTATAAATACGACTTTTTTATGAATTTGAATTTAAAAATGTATTAGACATTTTTCGGTTCTGAATCAGTTAATAACATTTTTGGCCCAATAAAATGCTTTGATTTTGAAGAAACTTGCACTAGCCCGAGGAACCAACCTAATTTTAACACTATGTTTACATCGCCATTTTTGCCAGCGGGGAACGCAACGTTCTTACGTGATTCAATAAAATTAGTGATGCCGGAAATTGTTAAATGAATCATAATAAAAAAAAACGTTTTTAACCATGAAAATCAGACGTCCGTTAAGGAAATTTGATATTTTTAGGAATCAAATGAAATTTATCATAAAAAATCGTGTTTAAGTTATTTTTTAATATTTTGAATACATCCTCGCTAATTCAGAGGGCACCCAAAATTTAATTTTTAGGTAAAATAATGTGTTTACATTTTTATTAATAATAACTACCAAATACTTCATTTAAAAGCTATGTATGTCTATTACTGTGACATTTCTATAATTAAAATACGTATTTTTTAATCAAATTATATTAATAAATGTTAACGCTAATAGTGTAGGCGTACATTATATTCATAAATACTTATTATCTTTAAATGAAATACTAGCTGTATTATCTTTTTCTCTTTTAAAAGATGGATAGAAGAACATGAGGAAAGTCGATCGACTAATCAAACGTAAGGATTCTATTAAATAAATGTTTTATAAAGTAGAAATGGAAGAACCTAAAGTTGTAAAAGCCCCAAGGCTAAAAATGTTAAATTATCAGAGTCAGAGAAGTTAGAGAAGTTAAAAAAATTACTTAGAGAGGCGACTCAATCAAAAAATCAAAAACACACATTAGAATTATTGACGGAATTGCAGAAAAACCCAGGCGGGCTACGGCGGAAGAGAATCTCAATGATTCTTTACTCTCAGCCTGCAGGAGGGGAACACATTTCTTGTGAAAACTTTGTTATTGTTTAATGTTGATATAGATTGTAGAGATGAAAGACAAAATACTCCCTTGATGCTGTGTGCTTTGAATGGTTTCTGTGATATAGCACGATTACTGATAGAGAGGGGCTGATGTTAACTGTATCAATAGCCATTCAGCTTTGATTCTGTCTGTAACAAACCATTGTTCAACAGATATGGTAAAAATATTACTTGAACTAAACTCTGTAGCCATTTTCTGAAAAACAACGATTCAGACACGTGCTTATCAAAAGCGGTTGAAGGTTGGAGTTTGAAATTATCAATATAATACTCCAAGCAGCCCATATCAAAAAGTCTTCTAGTAACTATAACAAGTTATATGAACAAACAATTTGTCAAGCACAGTGCATCGCTAAACAACTAGGAGTTCTTAAAATATTTAATTATTTAGAACAAGCAATATCAGAAAACAAGTCATGTTTATTGAAAGCAGTTTCTCAAAGTGACTTACAGAGTGTCGACCTAATACTAAATTATAGTTTATCTCGAAAATTGAAGCAACCGAGTAACGAAAGTTTGATTTTTAATGTGTTAAAATGTCTTGAAGAGAAAATGCTGGCATTAATAGCACAGATATCGTCATTGTACGAAAATTGCTTGAAAAGACAAACTAGTTACATTCAATCACTTCGGCGACGACAATATTCTAGCAAAAGCTGTGACCATAGGAAGCCCGGCACTGCTTGATCTACTTTGTCAATTTGCTGATAAAATTAACAAAATACAACCTTTCTCTCTGCAATATGTTGAGTATAATTTACATTCTGTGATGTTAGTCTCATGGTATTATAATTTACATTCTGTGATGTTAGTCTCATGTTGATTATAATTTACATTCTGTGATGTTAGTCTCATGTTGAGTATAATTTACATTCTGTGATGTTAGTCTCATGGTATTATAATTTACATTCTGTGATGTTAGTCTCATGGTATTAAAACAATTATTTTTATTATTATTTTTCAAACGTTTAAATGCATGTAGAACAGTTTTTATCTATTGTGGCGCCCCCGTGCGAGGCACATTTTTAGCGCCTTCCTCCCAATCTGCAAAATGATTAAAGGGCTATTTACCTTGTCAATCGGACGGTCGTACAATGCTGCTGGATGTTGCTACAGGGAATTCCCTGTAACAGCGCACCACATGAATGTGATATTGAACGGAAGGGAGTAAATGAAGTGACTCACGGACGGTTGATTAAAGAATGAATTGATTGTTTTCTTACCCCTTATTATTATTGTTGTTATTTAAATAGATATTGTGATATTTGGGGGCTCGTCTAAAAAATTTGTTGCAAATTCAAGGTACGTCACCATTTAGTTTGCATAAGCCGGTATATGAAAATTTAGGAAATAAAATAGGGCTACTAGGAGAAAAGTTACACGGCTTTATAAAACGATGTATCGAACGCGATCATAAAGAGCAGAGAAAGCAAGACAGATGGATGAAATAGAAATAGAGATGCAGAAGTTGCTATCCTCCAGTCAGTGGGCCGTGCAAGAAAAATTTGAAACGAGAGAGAGAACCTTTTTTTGGCTGCTCCTTATGGAAATTTCGAATTCGACAAGGAAGAGGAGAAAGAGCTTAACAATTTCGATATAAGATTCAGAGAACTGGCGGTACAACTCAGAGCTGTTGGAATGAAGGCCAAAGTAAAGTATACAGAAGCAGTAAATATAGTTAAAGAGAAGACTGTTGGAATGAAGGCCAAAGTAAAGTATACAGAAGCAGTAAATATAGTTAAAGAGAAGACTGTTGGAATGAAGGCCAAAGTAAAGTATACAGAAGCAGTAAATATAGTTAAAGAGAAGACTGTTGGAATGAAGGCCAAAGTAAAGTATACAGAAGCAGTAAATATAGTTAAAGAGAAGACTGTTGGAATGAAGGCCAAAGTAAAGTATACAGAAGCAGTAAATATAGTTAAAGAGAAGACTGTTGGAATGAAGGCCAAAGTAAAGTATACAGAAGCAGTAAATATAGTTAAAGAGAAGACTGTTGGAATGAAGGCCAAAGTAAAGTATACAGAAGCAGTAAATATAGTTAAAGAGAAGACTGTTGGAATGAAGGCCAAAGTAAAGTATACAGAAGCAGTAAATATAGTTAAAGAGAAGACTGTTGGAATGAAGGCCAAAGTAAAGTATACAGAAGCAGTAAATATAGTTAAAGAGAAGACTGTTGGAATGAAGGCCAAAGTAAAGTATACAGAAGCAGTAAATATAGTTAAAGAGAAGACTGTTGGAATGAAAGTCAAAGTAAAGTATACAGAAGCAGTAAATATAGTTAAAGAGAAGACTGTTGGAATGAAGGCCAAAGTAAAGTATACAGAAGCAGTAAATATAGTTAAAGAGAAGACTGTTAGAATGAAGGCCAAAGTAAAGTATACAGAAGCAGTAAATATTGTTAAAGAGAAGACTGTTGGAATGAAGGCCAAAGTAAAGTATACAGAAGCAGTAAATATAGTTAAAGAGAAGACTGTTGGAATGAAGGCCAAAGTAAAGTATACAGAAGCAGTAAATATAGTTAAAGAGAAGACTGTTGGAATGAAGGCCAAAGTAAAGTATACAGAAGCAGTAAATATAGTTAAAGAGAAGACTGTTGGAATGAAGGCCAAAGTAAAGTATACAGAAGCAGTAAATATAGTTAAAGAGAAGACTGTTGGAATGAAGGCCAAAGTAAAGTATACAGAAGCAGTAAATATAGTTAAAGAGAAGACTGTTGGAATGAAGGCCAAAGTAAAGTATACAGAAGCAGTAAATATAGTTGAAGAGAAGACTGATGGAGTGGAGGACAATGTAGTGAGAGCAGCGGATGAAGGGGTCCTGGATCAGCAGGTGAAGCTGCCGCAGCAAGCCATAGAGAAACCCGCACAGGTTATGATTGATGTGAAGGATACTGAGGAAGTTTAAGATTGTGGAAATAGAGACAACGCAGAACATTGAGCCAACGCAGAACTTCGAGACAACGCAGAACATTGAGACAACCCAGAATGTTGGGACAACGCAGAACATTGAGACAATATTATCTGATACTGATAATTTTTGCAGAACTGAAAATGAGAGCCAGAGTAGAGATCTCGTCGTATCCGGAGTCAGAAGACGAATATGTGTGGTATGAAGGCCGGTGCCCAGGTAGGCAGGTACCAGGTATACAGCCAGAATAAGGGAACAAAGCAGACAACGGCAGAAGCAGGCCAGACTCACGCGCAGGTACTCAGGGCTGACAGTTCAAATCATTCAGGAGTTATGTGTTACAAGACTGCGGGATATCCACAGCATGTGTGAGAAGTACTGGGCGTGCAATGTACCCACGTGACCCTTTCTTCTGGCTGAGGTTCCTGGAGCGTAAAATATGTCTGGCAATCTTCATTTGTTTCATTATAAATATATTTTACCAACAACAGGCTATCCAGCACGAGAAAAATTATTTCTCGTCCAGCGAAGAGCGGAGAGAATACCTCGACCCCGGGAACGTGGGCAACATACCAAATTACATCACCTACATAGGCTGCACTTTGGCCGTGGTTTCATTCAGAAAAATACTCTATCAGATATCTACTTTGGCCTTCATGCACCTGGTGGTCATCACCTTGGTCATCTATGCATCGTTTGGCTACTTCATACTTCAAAAAGGTCAAGCTCCCCTGATCTATTTGAACAAACGGAAGTCCGTCAACGCCAGAGTGGCCGATGTGAGTTGCTACTACAGGACTTCACATTTATTGTGTAGGAGCTACCTAAGACCATGTGGTGGAAACTTTATCTAAACAACCGAGAGATGACAGAGCCGGCATCGAGGACATGCTGTAACTCGAAGGAGCCACGGAATTAGTTTTCATTATTATTATATTTGTAAACCATGCATATTTGAATTACTTTGTGTGCTCAGGGAATACGTCCTATAATTGACTTACGTTGTGTGTTAAGGGAAAACGTCCCTAATTATTACTTTGTTATTGAGGGAAAAAATCCCATAATTGTAAGTATGTTAGTAAGGGGAAGAATTCCCTAATTATTACTTTGTTATTGAGGGAAAAAAATCCCATAATTGTAAGTATGTTAGTAAGGGGAAGAATTCCCTAATTATTACTTTGTTATTGAGGGAAAAAATCCCATAATTGTAAGTATGTTAGTAAGGGGAAGAAGTCCCTAATTATTACTTTGTTATTGAAGGGAAGACGTCCCCAAATTGATGTTGGGTGATTAATACTTTTTGGGTTGATTTATTTTTGTTATTGTTAAATCCTTGAAGATATTTTGAGTGTTCTGGGTTTTTGCATACTCATGATCAGTGTATTATATTATACTTTGTTAACATTGTGTACTCGGTGGATTACGTTTTTGATGGTGGTTTGTTGGTTATTGCAGCCACATCCCTATTGGGTACCTGGGGTTATTTTTTTTCGATGATGTCAATGATTGTATGTGTTATCCTCTTTGTAACTAGTGTGTATCGTTGCAAAAAAAAAACAATTATTATTGTTTCTGTAAAGGTGGAGGGTATGTCACGGATAATTCCCTGTGACAGCGCACCACATAAATGTGATATTGAACGGAAGTGAGTAAATGGAGTGACGCACGGACGGTTAATTAAAGAAGGAATAGATTGTTTTTCATACCCCTTATTATTATTGTTGTTATTTATATAGATATTGTGATATACACATTTGTAAAACATATAAAAACTAAACTCTAATTTTGCAATATTATTAAAATTTATAGGTCGCTTATAGTAACGTACATAAATAATACAATTTTTAAAATGAAATACTTTCAGTATTGATGTTACCTTGAATCGGACAAATGACACACAGTAACATGTACCACTTAGTCATGGACCACTTAGTCAGTTGGAACTGGAAATATATAAACATCATATTTGAAAATATGTTTCAACATACTTAAAATAAGTTACACATTTGAACAAAAGTAAACATTAAAAAAAAAAGATTTTAACAGAGGTTTTAATATCGACAATTTGAATAATTTACTGCAGATATTATTTTTCTTGTAGACATGTAGGCCAACTATGAAAAATGCTGATAATGAAATCCTTAGTAGATGTTTGGTTGTGTTAACCATGACTACAACTTTTTTTTTAAAACTCACGGCCTGATCCAGCACACCATATTGTCACTAACTTTGTAAAATTGGCAGTACTCAATTTATTAGAACACTAGTAAATGTACAGGGGTGACCCTAAAGTAGGTTTATATACTATTTATTTGAAAATTCGACATTAGAACAGCGGGAAAACGGGTATAGTTAACATAAACAATTTTATTCTCAGATGCTCAAAATGTCATCCTTTAACATATCATATTAGCAGTGTTAAAATACCATATTAGCAGTGTTAAAATACCATATTAGCAGTGTTAAAATACCATATTAGCAGTGTTAAAATACCATATTAGCAGTGGATTATGAAACCTATATGGGCCAGCTTTGAATGTGGGTTTTATATTTTAAAGCCTTGCAACTTTTGGAGTAAATAAGTGAAATATACACAGTCCACTGAAGGAGTTTGTCCTTTTTAAACTATGGAGAGTAACTTATGAACTTTTCATAGATTTTTATTGTATTATAGTAAACAACAGATATTCAAACTCTTGATAAACAAACCAATGTACCTTTATCTACTAATAGAAAAATGCATGCAAATGAAAACACTATAAAACATTTAAAACAAATTTAAATTTTAACTAAAGGGTCAATAAATTAGAACTGGAAAAATGTCCTTGATGACATAGTTTTAACTAGGGAGCGACCGATAATCGGATCGGTATCGAACCGATATTGGCACTATCGGTTAATATCGGATCGACCAATTTTCGTAGGGAGCGACCGATAGTCGAACCGATATTGGCACTATGGGTTAACTATCGGACCGGCCGTTTTTCGACTGCCGATACATTGTTGTTTTTTTTTTTCACAACAGAGTTGCAGAAAAAAAAATCCGTAAATAACCCGATTCTATAACCAGATCAGACAAGATTTAAAAAAAAAAAGGGAAAAAAAACCCGTACACATAAATTGTCACGTCCACAAAAATTGCATCAGCGATATGACCTTGAAACAATAGGATTGGCATTTTTTAATTCTAATGTATGACCTTGGATGATACAATTAGTGAACATCTGTGTGTAATTTTTTTTTTGGGATGGGAAGTTGGGGGGGGGGGAGAACAAGACTTATGTGTGGGCGAAGTATTACGAAATATGACAGGGAAGGGGTGAGCATGGGTTGACATACGTCATTAGCTGTAGCACGAGAAAAAACACGTGTTTGGCATTGTTGTTGATTAAAAAAATATCGGTATCGGTATCTGTATCGGTAAAAATGCTGGGGAAAAATATCGGTATCGGACTATCGGTAAAAAGGCATTTCGGTCGCTCCCTAGTTTTAACTACTATATCAAGAAGAAATTAGACTTAAAGTCACATAATAATCAAGAAAACAGTACATTATCTCTAAGTAAGCATGAATTGAAACAAAACAGATTTTTTTGGAAAAGCTCCAGAAATAAACCTTTATTACTATTAGAGGCATTGAAAGATGAAATTAAAAAAGAAGGGAATGAGGCTGAACAGCAGTGCAGGTTTTACTTATAACCAACATAAGCTATAACATATTTTTTTTCCTTTCGATAACTATTTAGAATATAAATGAAATATATGCATTTAATGTTCCTGTTACTATTGTTACTAATATAACTTTTCAAATAATACTTAATAGTGGATTTTTCCCCATTGAAAAGTATTTATATTGATTTTTTACATGCATGGATTTATCCATCCCTGTACTGTACAATATAAAAGATATTGGTCCAATGAGTGACTATTTAATAATTAAGAGCTCAATATAGCCTACATTTTCATATATATATATATATATATATATATATATATATATATTACTAGCTGTACCCTGCAAAGCCTTTGCATAGAGATAGACTATTGTAAAGCCAGTGCCAAACCTAGGGATTTGGGGGTCCGGGGGCTTGGCCTCTTTTGGGGCCCTGCATTTTGACATTCGATACCATGACATGAGATTATGTACTTAATATTTAATGTTAAAATAATGTTGGGGGGCTCCCCTCAAGCTGGAGCAGGGAGGGACTTTCGATTTCGGACCCCCCTCTCCCCACCCTAGGTACGCCTCTGTGTTCAGCTTTGATACACATTTTCAAAATATTTTTTTTAAGTTATGTAATAATAAAAAATCTAATTAGTTGTTGTTTCTTTTTCTTACAACATCCTAAAAGAAGTGTATATATATATATATATATATATATATATATATATATATATATATATATATATACCACCGATTAAATGTTCACCCACAGATTAGGTGTTCAACACCGATTAGATGTTCACCCACAGATTAGATGTCTACCACCGATTAGATGTTCACCCAAAGATTAGGTGTTCACCACCGATTAAATTTTCACCCACAGAATAGATGTTCACCACCGATTAAATTTTCACCCACAGAATAGATGTTCACCATCGATTAAATGTTCACCCACAGATTAGATGTCCGCCCACCGATTAGATGTTCCCCCACAGATTAGATGTTTACCCACAGATTAGGTGTTCACCACCGATTAAATTCTCACCCACAGATTAGGTGCTCACTACCGATTAGATGTTCACCCACAGATTAGATGTTCACCACCGATTAGGTGTTACACCTCGCTAACTTCATTTTATTGAACATTCCAGATTTCAAACATAATATGGAATGTTAGGAATATACATTATTATTTTTCTATGAATATTTTGTAACCAGTAAGCTAACTAAAACACATACACAACACTGTGTAACGTTACACTGTCACACATACACAAAGTGTAAATGAATAATGCAACCTTTTTTGCTCTTTTTGTGGCTTTATTTTTTATTTTAAGTTTGTTATTATTGGTACATAAAGTTTCCGGATAGTTCTTTACCTAAGACTATCGTTACACTATCACCATCCACATCTTTATAATGAGTTTAATATATTATTTTTCTTGAGTTATGTTCTTTTGTTTACAATCGCTTTTTCCCTCAGCGCGTATCTCCCCCCCCCGCCCAAACAAGCTCTTTCAACAACGAAGCTTCTATGGTAACGCATTTACAATCGTAACTATTATTGTCATGTACACATGTATTGTCAAATACACATATATTGTCATGTACACTTAAATTGTCATGTACAATTATGTTGTCATGTACACTTATATTGTCATGTACACTTATATTGTCTTGTACAACGTCGAAGACTTCTATGCACAAAATAAAACAAGCAATTTAAGTCTTTTCCGTTTCGGACAAAGGACATTTTAGAGCATTTTCGTGTACGCAGTGGCTACGGTTACGCCGACGAAATCCGTATTTTTTTTCCGTGTTACAGCCATTGATATTGCTCCACGCGTATGGGTTTTGATAAATAGAGAGGTAAGTAATCATGTTAAATAACTGTTACAAAAATAAATAATGATTACACCAAAATAACTGTTACATAAATAAAAAATGATTACACCCCTTTGATTAGCTTTTATTATTTATATTTAAAATATTAGCAAAAACGGTACTTAAGAAACTCTTGTATTCGGCCCTCAGAGGTCAGATCGCAAAATAAACTTTTGATGTACACTTGGCAGGCCAAGACCTACACAATGATATATACATCATGGGTCTAATACTTATGGTTGCTGAGATATAGGGCGCTCCTTTATTATTATAGCTTATATAGTACAAAACGGTACTTAAAAAGCCCCCTTTTTCGGCCC
This sequence comes from Bulinus truncatus, assembly GCA_021962125.1. NCBI lineage: Eukaryota > Metazoa > Mollusca > Gastropoda > Planorbidae > Bulinus > Bulinus truncatus. The sequence goes on from JAGDYQ010000012.1 coordinate 8,256,624, forward strand.
TCAGAGGTCCTTTCGCGAAATGGACTTTTGATGCACACATGGCAGGCCAAGACCTACAAAATGATATATACATCATGGATCTAGGACTTATGGTTGCTGAGATCTAGGGTGATGACAGACAGACAGACAGACAAAACGGGGACAATAGAGCTTTTTTTTCGAAAATGCTCTAAAAATCCTCTATTGTTTCATAAATTTTCATAAAACTTTCTGACGTGTACAGTATTTTAACCCACTACTGTACTTGTACACCAGGCATGTCAAACTGGCGGCCCGGGGCTGCATGCGACCCTGTGCCTTATCTTGTACTGCCCCACCCAAAGCTACATGAGCTAGCCCAAATATCGTTTTGTTTGTTTTAAACTTTCTATTTTCTAAATATTAATTTACTTACACAATGTAGCTGTTGTGTTATAGAGACAAAATTTAGTTTATTTTTTTCCAGCATTAAATTTCATTCATTTTGTTTGTCTAATAAGTCTGAATATTTGTTCAATGGCTACGTGAGTGTTTGTATGTGTGAGTGAGTGTGTGTGTTTGTTTGGTTGGGGGTGGGTCAGATAATCTAAGCTTAGAATGATGTACCTTAGTGGATGGGCTCTTCTTTTATTACTTTGGTAATACTAAATATTTGTTGCTGCAGCATGCACTTTAATGTTGGTTGTTCAAATCGCTTTTTATTTGAATTAAGAAATTCATCAGCTTTAATAAATAAACGTCGCTTGGCGCTAAGCATATGACATGTACGAAGAACGCTTCTAAGTACATGAAGGTAAAGTTGCTATAATACATGGAAATATATATTTTCTAGAACACCAGTTATTTGTTGTGTGTGGTCTTCAATACCACAGAGTATGGCCCATGTGGTACTCATGACAACAAAGTATGGACCATGTGGTCCTCATGACAACAAAGTATGGACTATGTGGTCATGACAACAAAGTATGGACCGTGTGGTCCTCATGACAACAAAGTATGGACCATGTGGTCCTCATGACAACAAAGTATGGACCATGTGGTCCTCATGACAACAAAGTATGGACCATGTGGTCCTCATGACAACAAAGTATGGACCATGTGGTCCTCATGACAACAAAGTATGGACCATGTGGTCCTCATGACAACAAAGTATAGACCATGTCGTCCTCATGACAACAAAGTATGGACCATATGGTCCTCATGACAACAAAGTATAGACCATGTGGTCCTCATGACAACAAAGTATGGACCATGTGGTCCTCATGACAACAAAGTATGGACCATGTGGTCCTCATGACAACAAAGTATGGACCATGTGGTCCTCATGACAACAAAGTATGGACTATGTGGTCCTTATGACAACAAAGTATGGACCATGTGGTCCTCATGACAACAAAGTATGGACCATGTGGTCCTCATGACAACAAAGTATGGACCATGTGGTCCTCATGACAACAAAGTATGGACCATGTGGTCCTCATGACAACAAAGTATGGACTATGTGTTCCTCATAAGGCTTGCGGAGCCGCCATTTTTTTCCTGCTCGGCTCCGGCTCCCAAAAATTTGACGGATCCGGCTCGGCTCCCGGCTCGGCTCCGGCTCCCTATTAAGGGAGTATCACACGAGACAAAATTTTTGCAATTGTGCCACGCAAACATGCCGCTGGTAAAAAGTTACGCAAATTTTGCCGCGTTACCCTCATCGTCAGGAACTTGAAAAATATACGCATGTCGGTTTTACTAAAAACAAACCATTTCAGTGCATCCAGAAACAAATCATTATTTTCGACCGACGTTTCACTAGTCGCCGTTTTCATAAGTAATAAAAAGTTATTTCAATGATTCCATTAATATATAGTAAAATGATAAATTATTTAAAATATTTTAAAGATTCAGTATTTATATTTATTATTTATAAATTTGAAGTGGCTATTTGGACCCGGATCCCAAAAAACTCCGATTGTTATTCGGACCTTGATCCCAATTCCCAATAAACTCCGATTTTTATTCGGACCCGGTCCCAATAAAGTCCAATTGTTATTTGGACCCTTGACAAATATGCACTAAGCTTAGCTATATATAAACTTTATTATTGGGTTTTTTTTTTTGTTTGTTTGTTTTTTGATAATTGTTAGAATTGTATGATTTAATCGTTTCTCAGTGGCTAGGGTTCCGACTAAACGGACTCTGTATTATTTTTTTTTTCGGGTTCCGTCTATAGATGCGCGCATGCAAGACAATCGCAATTATTTGTGTTCGGTTCCGTCCATAAATATCAATGGGTTCGTCTAAGGCAAAATAGTCGGATTAAACAATTTCATTCAAATAAGATTTTTAACTTTTGTTATTTGAATGAAATTGTTTATTCCGAATATTTTAGGCTTATAGGGACCCATAAATATTTATGGACGGACCCGAAAAAAAAATAATAAAGAGTCCGTTTAGTCGGAACCCTAGCCACTGCGTAACGATTAAATCATACAATTTAAACAATTATCATAAAACAAAATAAAAAACATTAATAATGTTTATATATAGCTAAGCTAAGTGCATATTTGCCATGGGTCCGAAGAACAATCGGATTTTATTGGGACCCTGGTCCGAATATCCATAGCCTTATAAATCTATCTACTCTATTTCAGCTAGTCTGTTTATAATAAAATTGTTAAATACAGAAACCGACTATTTTGTTTTTAGTCTATTACAAATTCGCGGTCAAATAATATACGAAATGACGCGTTCTATTTGTCGTCGTAGCAAAAATTTACTTTTAAATGATTGATACAAATATTCTCTGAAATAAAAATTTTTTAACTATATATTTAATAAAATAATATGCAATTTCAAAAAATTTCGGCGGGTAAAAAAGATTTAAAACGAACACAAAACGATTCCCCATTAAAGATTTCTAATGGTGATGTGCGTACACGCTATCGTTTAAATGCTCTTACTGTTATGGCGTTCGTAAAATGTGACAACAAATTCAAATTGTAGGAGGCAAACAATCAAACAAATTTGGACTTTTAAAGCTAAAAAAAATTCTGCTTTAAAAAAAATTGGGAGCCGGAGCCGGCAGATTTGTTCGGCTCTGGCTCCGGCTCCAGCAAAAATTAGCGGCTCCGCGGCTCCTCGGCTCCGGCTCCGGCTCGGCTCCGCAAGCCTGGTCCTCATGACAACAAAGTATGGACTATGTGGTCCTCATGACAACAAAGTATGAACCATGTGGTCCTCATGACAACAAAGTATGGACTATGTGTAAACGTTTCTCTATGTTCGTGTAATTCTATGGGAGGAAAAAACGCATTTGTTACTTATACAAAGAAGTGGACGGATGGTCGTGGGATAAAGCCATCGACTGTCAACCTGAGGATCCCTGGTTCTATCTCTGGTGAGGACCAATGGATATTTCAGGTCATGGTTAAAGTCTCCGCAATATCTCCCGTGGTGCCTCCATGGTCATTGCCCTATCGGCTATGGTGGGGATAAAATAAGGGCATTGCAAAAACCGTCTCAGTAGTTGTTTAAAGGATCTAAGAGATTTCATATCATCCTTACATGGACTTCTCTCTCACTTATATAATGACACAATAGTAAACAAAGAATCTTTATTACTCATTGATGGTTTTAAATCTTTTTTTTTATTTTGGAAACTTATTTAAATAGTCTTACAGTAAACTAAATGTAAGATGCTTTGTCACCATTTATGTATTCAGACTGCAGTAAATCAAATGTAATTTCTATGTCTCTACATATGATACAGACTTCAGTAAACCGAATTTAAAGGTATATGCCGCTATATGTAAACAATTTGCAAAATAATAAATGTATTATGCTGTGTCTTTATTAATGAAGACAGGCTACAGTTAACTAACTGTAATACTCTACGTCTTTATTAATGAAGACAGGCTACAGTTAACTTACTGTAATACTCTACGTTTTTATTAATGAAGACATAGGCCAGGAGTTTTAGCAACCTACCCAGTATAAATTCTTTACAATGGTTTAAATGCAGAATTTGACCGCCCCCCCTCCCCGGAAAAATCATCAAATACATAATTTAAGTTATAAAGTTACAAATAAGACTGTCAAACTGTCTTCTTCAACATGTGAGCCCCCCACCCCAGCATTTTTTGCTGGTTGCGCCACTGCCTGCTTCCATTAGTAGACCTACGTTTTAACCGTATTGACGAAGCATTAGCTTCATAAAAGTAATACTTACATTTTTATGTTTGTTGCATTATATAAAAACTACTTCATAAAACAAACCATAAATAAATAAATAATACAACACTCTGAACTGATGTGAGTAGCAGCCCCGTAGCGTGAAAATTCTACAGCAGGGGCCAGGCATTCTACAGCAGGGCCAGGCATAAGCAGGGGGGCGGGTAATACATTTTACTAAGTAGAGCAAATAAACAGAGGGGGCCAGACAAAATGCAGGGGGGCCGGCCCCCCCCCCGCACGGTGAGTAGTATGGCTTTCAGACTCCGGCTGGGGCAGGCATAAATCCGCTGGTGAAACTGGCAGTTGCTTTCATCCCGTGCCATAATCACAGTGTTCACATGCTGGTGTACACCTCTTCCTCAAATGCCCAAGGTATGAAGAATTCCAAGCATTCATCATCAATTATTTCTTCATCTTGTACACCCAGCATCTCATTATCATGTAACTCAGCATCGTCAATCATTTCCACAACATTGACCAGCTCCTTGGCATTCAAACATGACTCGCATTTACATTTTTTGAAGGCTGTTATGCATGACACACCATACTCAAAGCAGCGACACAAACGTGTCCCACACTGTTTCCTGGATCCGGAAGTACATTTGCAACAAACCACCTTCAGAACATCTGGTGGTGCCACATCTAAGTCAGTGGCAATATGGATGTACTTTTCCTCATGAAGCTTCCATCCCCATTCTGTGTGATTCAGTATTGCTTAACAACATCAAGATATGTTCCACCTTCCAGCCACTGAACAGCACGGAGTAAGTAACCGCAGTCTACAACATGAATCGAACTGCTTGGTTTCAATGATGGTTCTACACCCTTGCAGATTTCTTTACCGAGCTGTGATTTATCAACTTTCCGCATGTAGTTATCTTTGAACAGAGAAGTAGGAAGTGTTGACAGCTCATAGCTGAAATATTTCTCCATATCAGGTGATTTTTGCATTATGACCAGAAGCCTATTAAATAGAACTGTGGGATCAACACCTGTCAAAGCTTTCTTGGAAGTTGATGAAGAAGCATTGTTTACTTGTGATAATGTTCTTATTTGAGATTTTCTTTGAAGGACAACATCCTTGAAGTTCTTACCGCTCATGTTCTGAACAATATCAGCGCCAACTTCTTCAGCATTGTCGCAGTTTATATTATCAGATTCAGATGCTGCAATCCCTGATGGTATGCTGTGGAGTCTTTTGTCAGAAGTATCAAATTGATTATGTGACTTCAAGAATTCGAGAACTTTTGTAAGATCGTCATTATCTCGATTGATCCTGGACTACCCCTCTTCCTGATGCTGAACTGCATCATGGCAGTAGTCAATATCAGCAAACTGCGCTAAAAATGTCCTTACAGCTGCAGTCCTATGAATTGTGGAAGTCCATGTGTTCCATGGGTTATTCCTCCCTTACCTTTAATGGCCCGCATCATTGCCTGCTCTATGGTAAGTGTCACGGGTTGTGACTAATCTGTCGAAACCATCCCCTTACTCCAACCGTTAACTTAATAGTATTACTAACGTTAAGGTGTATATTATACCATGTATAATAATATACGTTCCCGTTCTCCAGTTCCCCACCTTTTTACCCCACCCCCGTAATTGCGTCATCGGCCAGGTGGTCAGCGAAACCTCCGCCGATGACCAGGACAGTAGTTGGCAGAGATACGTTACATTCCACGGGGAATTCTCCCTGGTCACTCGGCCCGGGTCAATTGCCGACAAAGGGATGGATGTCCAGTTACTACTGTCTTTGTCTATACGACGTAATTCTCCCCCCCCCCCTCCTCATCTAGGCTCCACCCCCTAATTTGAAAGTTTGAAAGAAACATATATTATATTTGATTGACTAAGGGTCACGTGGGAAAAGTGATATGAGGAATGAAAGATAGATTCGTAGACATTCGACTGAGGGTCCTAGGGGTGACCGGTCGCAATCCGACTGAGTGATAGCTAGTCGATTGATGTATCTCTGTTTGAGAGAAGTGAGAAGGGAATAGAGAGAGAGAGAGAGTTAACTAGTGATAACGTCATTTGTTCCCCTTATTCATTTTATATTGGATTATTTTGCTGCAGTTTGGATTATCTTTGCTTATGATTTTAAAGACCACCAGATCTCTGTTACGGACTGGTGTCTCTGTAAATAAATATATTTTGTCGCTGTACACACTTGTTGGATTGATTATCGTCACTTGATGTACGTTTAATTGTTGTTGAGACTGTGTGTGGTAGAAACACAAATACAAATACGGGTCACCGTTGAGTCAGCCCTCATACTCTTAGCAACAAGCCAAGGATACCCTCAAAGGGATCCTCAACAGTAAGGTCAACTGACAGTCCGGCCCACTGTTTACTACTACGCCGTGCAACATGTGATCCTGATATGAGCTGCTTGTGTAGATCTGGATGTGAGTTAGGTAAGCCCATCATCATCTCCAGGTAGAGACGATCACACTTGGCATAACTGTTGTGACCAGATGCTGCGAAGAGATTCACCATTCTCCTGATACTGACAAGATGTAGCTGATAGTTGCCCATTCGTTCTGCCCGCAGCAGAAGCTTTAATGTGGCAATCTAATATTCATACAGAAGCCAAAGGTTATTACTATATAAGCTATAGTAATAGTTATGTCATTTTCAGGGCCCCATTCTACACCTTATACGTAGCTATAGGAGATAAAGGGCCCTAGGGGGCCCAAGAGTAGCTATCCCCTAACATAAATTTGGTTTAAATAATTTTGGTAATGTCTTTTAAGTGCTGGGCTTCAGTGTTTTTGAAGTTACCGTCTTATCTTTCAGTATTTTTTGTTAATTTTGTAGTTGGCAGCTGCTTTTTTTTTGTTAACATGGCTGACAGTATTTTATATAGAACATAGAGGACCTTTTTTTACAAATTTATTTAATGCATTTAAACACAATTTAGGTATTCAAAATAAGGGTGTCATTAATCCTCGTTATGTTAACTAACTAGTTATTACCAAATAATTTCACAAAACGCTTGTAAGACATTAATTCTAGGTACGTAATGTAATATTTATTCAACTCCTGGTCTAACAGGCCACGGTTAACTAACTGTAATACTCTATGTCTTTATTTTTAAAAATAGAGTACAGTAAACGAAATTTTACTTTTAAAGTAAGTTTACACAATGATAGTTCATTTAACCTTCCTATTTTTGTCCTGTCTTAGATTCACCAATAACCATTATTTTCATCGATACCAGTGAAAGAAGAAATGTTTTCATTAGATGATCAATGAACGGTTCTAAGTTGTTTCAAATAAATTCGATACCGTCATGAAATATTCATTGGTCGGTTATTTTAACAATACGTGGCTCAGGCTACTGTTATTTGTAATTTCTATAAAATCGATAATATAGATTTTTATTTTTTTAGAGTGGGCATATTTTAGTAAGTAGATAGAAAATCTAAAAAAATATTTCTTGTTCATAAATCCAATGTAAAAAATGAAATTTAATTTTAAGTAACAACTTAAAACATAATCTAGTCGCTTTAAACTAGTTATTAAAAAAAATCGAAAAAAAAATCCTAATATTTGAACTTTAAAAATAATAATTAAAATAAAGACAAACAATTAAGCCTGTTCCATTCTGGACACAGGACGTGTTAGCGCATTTTCGTGTTATGTATCAGTACGTTTGTTAGCTTTCAGTAAATATTTGTAAATTTTGGAAATGTTTATAAATTCAATTGTGTAATGTATATATCTGTAAAAAAAAAATTATAAAGACGTTTCTTTATATTTGAAAAAAAAATTATTGTCTCTTAAATCTAACTACAAGTGGTTTGTGGTTACTGAAATAGGACTCATAATTGAAAACATTCTAAATTATAGTCATTTAATCGTCCGAAAACTCCGTCAATTGTTGCATAGCTCTGATACTTTCAATTAAACTCAGAACACAAGCTTACTATTTCATTTGATGAGTTTCTTAATAAATCTTGATGAAACTACGTGCTGCAGTATTTCGCACCAAATGAATGGGTTATTGAACGTACAAGGTGTATATATAATATATAAGCCCCTTAGGAGCCCTGAAGCCCGGCCCTCAGAGGTCCTATCGCAAAATAAACTTTTGATTTACACATGGCAGGCCAAGACCTACACAATGATATATACATCATGGGTCTAGGACTTATGGTTGCTGAGATATAGGGCGCTCCATTATTAATATAGCTTTTATAGTAAAAAACGGTACTTTATAAGGCCCCTTTTACGGCCCTGAGAGGTCAGATCGCAAAATGGAAAAAAGTCATTTCTTGGCAGGCCAAGACCTACAAAATGATATATACATCATGGGTCTAGGACTTATGGTTGTTGAGATCTAGGGTGATGACAGACAGACAGACAAAACGGGGACAATAGAGCATTTTTTTTCGAAAATGCTCTAAAAAATGTATCTTCATGAAAGGTCAATTGAAACTCTTTTTATATGTCTTATTTTAAAGACATACTTTTTTCGAAAAGCAGATAAAATAACTTTTTTATCCAATATTTTTACATAAATAAATGTAACACAAATATGTACACATTGAGATTAAATAAACAACATGTATTTCAATAAAGTTATACCAAACGTCACATTGCATCTAGATTACATTGATAAAAGAATACATTATGTACAAATATGTACATGTAAATAAAGCCCACCAACATTGTAAGAAAATGTTAAACTCTAATTTCAGAATTGATGGCTAGAGTTATGCAAAAAATCTTCAGTTTCATTTATCTGTATGAAACAGTTTAAAAAAAAACAAAAAAAAACACTTATATTGTCATGTACACTTAAATTGTCATGTACAATTATGTTGTCATGTACACTTATATTGTCATGTACACTTATATTGTCTTGTACAACGTCAAAGACTTCTATTCACAAAATAAAAAATCCTCTATTGATTCATAAATTTTCATAAAACTTTCTGACGTGTACAGTATTTTAACCCACTACTGTACTTGTACACCAGGCATGTCAAACTGGCGGCCCGGGGCTGCATGCGACCCTGTGCCTTATCTTGTACTGCCCCACCCAAAGCTACATGAGCTGGCCAAAATATCGTTTTGTTTATTTTAAACTTTTCTATTTTACAAAAAAAAAAACACACAGAAATTACTTGTAGCTGTCAATTATATTCTTAAGTTAAATACAAAATTTATCTCTTCTATTACCTGGTGAACTGTGCAAGAAAACATCGAGTTGGATAAATACATACACATCATCGTTGAATCAGCTAGTAAAGAATATCAGAGGCGTTCAGCTGATTGTACCTAACATTATTCTTTCGTAACTTGACTAGATAGAACACACTGTTATGTTGGGGCAAGTTTAACACAATTTTCTCTTTTCTGGAATGAAATGTGTTAACGTTCTTGATAGCCAGCTATCACCGTCGTCTTTAGATTCTTGTTTGGTTTTTAGTTCATTTTTACTCTATTGATTTATTCCTCCGTTGTTAGGGAGTGTTGGTGTGATCATACAAAACGGTTCGCACACACAGATCTGTTAATCGATGATTGTATTGTTCTGATGAGTTGTATATTATTGATCCAGTAACATCCAATCGGTATAAAAGGAAGTTATAATCAGAACCAGTACATTCGACATGTACATTGCAAGAAAACTGATCATATTAAGATATGGATCAATCATATTTAAAGGAAACTGATCGTATTAAGATATGGATCAATCATATTTAAAGGAAACTGATCGTATCACATTTAAAGGAACGATTGAACAATTTACATGAAACAACTGAAATAAGTTGCAGCTTAAGAAATGCAGTGTAGGTCTTTGAAAGAGCTCGCGTTGTTTATAGTGAGAAACATTGTAATCTATACAAATAAAAGACAAAACCCTCCATGGCTGCTTGACATTATTGTTTGACCATCTACCCGTGTCCATTGAAAGATGAAATTCGGCAGGCTCATAAATTACAGCTTAACTTAAATCTTAAGCAAGCTTCATTTCAAAATTCTACTAATAACGGTAATGACAGTCGGCAACGTCCGCCATAATAAACTTTCTATTGTATGGCACCATCTTCACATAATTTGGTGGGCGTTCTCCATGTGCTAACAGAAACTGATTGTGGTGGGCGTTCTCCATGTGCTAACAGAAACTGATTGTGGTGGGCGTTCTCCATGTGCTAACAGAAACTGATTGTGGTGGGCGTTCTCCATGTGCTAACAGAAACTGATTGTGGTGGGCGTTCTCCATGTGCTAACAGAAACTGATTGTGGTGGGCGTTCTCCATGTGCTAACAGAAACTGATTGTGGTGGGCGTTCTCCATGTGCTAACAGAAACTGATTGTGGTGGGCGTTCTCCATGTGCTAACAGAAACTGATTGTGGTGGGCGTTCTCCATGTGCTAACAGAAACTGATTGTGGTGGGCGTTCTCCATGTGCTAACAGAAACTGATTGTAGTGAGCGGTCTCAATGTGCTTACAGAAACTGATTGTGGTGGGAGGTCTCAATATGTTAACGGAAAATAATATGTGTTACGCCTTCGATGTGCTAACAGCAAATGATGTAGGGCAGATGGTCTCAATGTGCTAACAGAAACTGATGTATGGCGGGCGGTCTCAATGTGCTAACAGAAACTGATTATGGTGGGCAGTCTCATTTTGATAAAAGAAAATGATGATGTCACAAAACAGGCTCTCATATAAAATAACTCATTAAGACTTAATAAATCTTAATGAAATTTCGTCAAAGGATTGCTAGCCACAGCCGTGCCGGTCGCCGTGAGGTAGCGTGGCGTATCTCATCCCAAGTTGTTCTCAGCTTGCTTGGACCTAGCTTCAGTCTCTCAATTCCTAGCTCCAGTCTCTCAATTCCTAGCTCCAGTCTCTCAATTCCTAGCTTCAGTCTCTCAATTCCTAGCTCCAGTCTCTCAATTCCTAGCTTCAGTCTCTCAATTCCATCCCCCAGTCTCTCAATTCCTAGCTCCAGTCTCTCAATTCCTAGATCCAGTCTCTCAATTCCTAGCTCCAGTCTCTCAATTCCTAGCTCCAGTCTCTCAATTCCTTGCTCCAGTCTCTCAATTCCTTTCTCCAGTCTCTCAATTCCTTTGTTCGGCATGGTGTTCACGTGTCTCTCTTCTGTTTATTTTAACCACAGCTTCACCGATGTTTTATTGTTCCGTTATCGTGGTACAATTATTGATTTCATTCGTATTTTAGACCTTCTTTACATTTTTCAAGTTCTCATTTGCTATTCAAATATATTTATTGTCATATATTACAATTATTGTTAGTGTTGGGGTATTTTATAGAGGTAGTAGCATTGTTGAATCACTGACCCATTTCGCCATTAACCGTTCTATTTATTGTCTTTAACATGAGGGTCTATTGAGGTGATCGATTTAAATTTAGGGTCTTTTTAGGTGATAAATAAAACATGATTGTCTATTGAGGTGATCGATAAAACAATAGTCTTTTGATGTGATCGATTTAAATTTAGGGTCTATTGAGGTGATCGATAAAACATGATGGTCTTTTGTTGTGATTGATTTAAATTTAGGGTCTATTGAGGTGATCGATTTAAATTTAGGGTCTATTGAGGTGATCGATTTAAATTTAGGGTTTATTGAGGTGATCGATAAAACAAACTGTCGTTCACTGAGTGATTAGCAGTCCAGAAATGGCGTGTGACTTTTCTATTCACTTTGATACATATGGCATGGACATATCCGACTGACCGGAGGAACATTGTTTCTTATGTACTGAATGACTTGGAAAATTGTGTCTTGTGTACTGAATGACTTGGAACATTTGTCTTGTGTACTGAATGACTTGGAACATTTGTCTTGTGTACTGAATGACTTGGAACATTTGTCTTGTGTACTGAAAGATTGTTACATAATCCAGGTGTGGATTACTGACGTTAAATGAAAGAATACTACAAATGAAATCTGTTAAAGTGAAATGCTTAATTTAAATCCTTTATCTGTGACGAATGTGATTGGATGTCTGCCGCAGAAGTGTTTGGCTCTTTGTACACAATTGGCAATTGAAACCATTGGGATCGTCAATTAAATATGTCAACAAAATTTAGTAGCTTTTTAGACCACACCCCACCACCACCCCACTTTGTGGACAACTATCAAAATTTCAGTGATTCCCCCCCCCCCACTTTATTGACCACTATCAAAATTTCAGTGATCCACCCCACCCCACCCCCACTTTGTGGACAACTATCAAAATTTCAGTCTGTCTCCCCCACTTTGTCATTACAACTATCCAAAATCTAAGTGATCCCGCACCCCCTTTGTGGACAACTATCAAAATTTCAGTGATCCCGCCCCCCACTTTGTGGACAACTATCAAAATGTCAGTGATTCCCCCACTTTGTCGACGACTATCAAAATTTCAGGAAATTTACTTTATTATATCATATTGGAACACACGCTTACAATTTTAATAAAGAAAATTTATTTAAATATCTGTACAATGTAAGTAGTTACTTCTTTCTTTTGTATTAGTGCATTTTAAAAAAATCTTCCCATTCTAAACAAAGTTTTTTTTATAATTAATTTTAATCGCATTTTCACTACAATGACTTGTCAGAAGAGAGTTCTCAGCAGAGTTTATAGAAGAGTTGTTCGAAGAGTTGTCAGAAAGCAAGGAAACGGAAATGCTAAATTCCTAAAATGACCATATACTTACATTGCTTTCAGCCATTTCTTGGAAATCTTAAAGAGTATAAGAAATAGTATAAAAAGAAAAATGAACAAATTCCCCAGCATTTGAAAATATATTTTGACTATTTGACTTTTTTTTACAGACCTTACATAACACTTGAAAAGACACACTTTAGATTTATAAGGAAAGAAAAGAAACAATATTTTTTTCTCACAAACTATTTTTAGTGTAAAAAAATAGTAAAGTTCCCACTTAGCCCTAAGGGCCATCGGGGCAGATGAAGTGTAAAATTCATCTGTTTCTGTATCCACTGCCCCCTTTACTTCTCAAACTAAAGTCGGGTACCCATTTAAAGCTGGGTGGACTTTTGGACAAATTTCACCTTAAGAAAAATTCCCATGGTTCTCACCAAGGATCGAACCCAGTACTCTCCAGGTCGAAAGTCAGTACCCACACCACTTTTCCCACATTGTTTTTAGTGTATGAAAGCTAAACTTCAGATTTTTCTAAACATTTTGAGGAATAATGATTGTAAAAATTACTATAATTAAAAACAAATGTAAACAAATAGTTGAGAAATGTTGGAGGACCAAAAGCTTAGTGTCAATATAGGTCACAACAAATTGTTGTGAATCTTTTCGGTTAATAATGTAGCCCGAGAAGTAAAATAATATTTACAATCAACCATTCATTATTTACAATCAACCATTCATTATTTACAATCAACCATTCATTATTTACAATCAACCATTCATTAACTTACAGCAGGGGTGGGCAAACTTTTCCTACGGAGGGCCACATTGAAAATTTTATTGTAATTGGAGGTTGATATATGTTTGTCTATTTTGATTACAATTTACAACATATGAAAATATTAATTAATATTAATAACAATCATGTATTTGTCATTATATTTCACATTACACATGTACATTAATTTCAAAATACGCACTAAATCAAATCAGTGCTGATTTGGTAATAAGACTTTACTATTCATAATTACTTCAACAAACGTTTTTTGTTACCTGTCATAAATTTATGAAGACGATGGAACTTAAAGTACAAATATAATTGATAAAAAGTTTGAAACTGTTCACAATTTCGGATAATGTTTTTTAACTGTGGAACCAGTTTACTGGTTGTGATTCGCATGATTGCATTTAAATTGCAGTCAGTCAACATCTGTTATTAGACTTGTTTAATTTCATACAAGAAAACGTTTGCTCACAAATGTATGTGGGCCCAGATAGTGACAAAGCTTAGCAGCAGAGTGTTTTAGGTGTGGAAATGCCGCTGCTGGCAAACATCCATAAAACTCCCGAAGAAAACTGACCTGAACTTCTCATTCAGATCATAACTTACTAGTAGGTCAAGTATATCCTCTGAGACTGAATCAGCTTCTGCACAAAATAGCGAACTGGGGATATTGCAGAGTGGTTCCAGGTTCTTGACGTCTTGGAACCTCCCTTCAAATTTCACAACCAAGGCATCCAACTGTGCAAGATATCTGTATCACAACCCAATGGGAAAAACTCGTGGTTATATTTATGTGTCAATTTCCATCACCCGCCCAATTAAATAAATACAACATAGAAACTGGCATAAGGTCCGAATAGTATTAACATACAATAAGTAGACTATATTATTAAACATCAACTATTACATTATACTGTCCAGTGATCTCTAAAGCCTGGGTCGTCTAGGTCTAAACTCTCTCCAGAACGGCTAGATGTCATATCCCACTTGCGTTCCAACTATAATCAGACGACACAACTCCTTGTAGTATAAGAGAATTAACAACTAAACTTTAATACGTGATATATTTAAAGATGAGAATCCACATATAAATAGAATGAAATGATTAACAACTGAGGAGTTCACCAATAAATAACATCTTACTATAATATCCACGAATACATTACTCCATGTGTGTCTACTCTGTATGAGAACTCATAATCCACTACATGAACTCTCTAACAACCGTTACTCTTCATTGCACTGTCCCTCTACTCCGTGTCACTACCGATCCCTCATTGGTCTTCTTCTGTCTCCCGGTCTCTCTCTCTTGACCGTTGTCTCTTCCCCCTTCTTATAGGTAGTTCACCCCCGCAGATTACGTCATTATTTCCCGCAAAAACTATAGGGGTCAATGCGTAGGTAGATTTCGCGCCAAACCGAAAGAAGGTTATTGCGTGGGGATGATCTTTTCCAAGGCCAAGTTGGTCATTGCGTGGGTGAATGACAGTATTTCATCATTCATATTAATACATGCTTAACCTAACTAAAACCAGGTCACAAGCACTTACTATACCAAAAAAGGGAAACAACATAATATTCAAACAATGCGTAATCATTACCCCCAAAAAAAATTCATTACCTAATTAAATTTTGGCGAAATCAACAATTAGGGTAAAAAAATCATTTAAAATTACTTCCTTGCCACTTAGTTACTTAACATCACATCGTTGCGCCAATGAGATATCATTAATTATTTCTCCATCTTTTCAATGAAAACAAAATGTAATACATTTTAATCTACAAAAAAAATAATACAATTACGTCTCTAGACAGATGCCAATCATAATATTAAAAAGAAATGTGAAACTAATACTTGGAATTACAAGTATGGTTTATTAAATAAATTTGTAGTCCATCATCATCAACATCAGGAGGACGAAAATGGGCCTTAAATGTTTCTTACTACCTCTGTCTTGTTTTCATGACGTCGAGTCAATTAGAAAAGTTTAGCACATGAAAAAATCAATAAGTCTTCACTGATAAATGTCCATGACAAAAATTTGTTCACAGTAGTCACGTTTCTACTACACACAGCAATAATAGAATATTATGATTATATTTTGCTTTTAATTTGAATGCACATACCACAGCAACTTGTTTTTTACAACTCTACAGCATCGTCAGGATGACAACATGAGCGACGACTGCTCACAGTAACGATAAATTGCTCCGTTAACCCTTTCGATGCTAAGTACTCTAAATTTGATGTCTTTCCCAGTGCTAGCCTCCAAAACATACACAACTTTCTCCCTGTGCTCAGTTATTTTTTCGACCTAAGGTGATCCCAGGACACCAACGAAACGCGACGTTGTTGGTCAATTTTAAAGTTACCGGAATATTTTAACAGTCGTTGTGTATTGCCACCTCCTTTCGCCCAAGGTTACCGTAATTGCACTTAAGCTGTTTAGGGTGAAGGGTTATGGGAGTGGTGAGCAAATAATGGGTTTGGTAGCTTTACTATCTATGTAATTAGGGGTGTTTTGGGAGGAGCTAGGCTTGAATGAGAAAGAGGGAGATAGAAAGAAGGCAAATCGAGAGAGAAGAGAATGAAATAATCCAATTTACAATGTAGGTTGTGGTAGATAAATTGTGGTTGATTAGTTATTGAAAGCCAAATAAATAAACGTTATTTTCATGCAAGATAAGATCCAGCCAATTTACAACATATGTGGTTGACAAGAACATGTACTTTCTCATACCATTAGTCAAAGCAGTTAAATTCACCAACTGCTAAATCAGATGCCATCTCTAATGTGTTGCAGCGAATATATTTATAAATTTAGAGATCCTAAATTTCTTAGTGCGAGCAATATACACATTTTCGTCAGCCGTGTTTCCACAATTCTGTTTTTAAGACAAGCAATAAATCTGACTTCTATCATCAAGCCCCCAAATTTTGCCAATTAGAATAACGTTTTACATTCCTCACTAAAGTCTTGGACATTCCAAACATTTCACGCACCTCTCTTTGAGATGGTCTGATAAACATATATTATCTGTTGTGGAGATACTCAGTTCCCCATGTCACTATAGAAATGTCACAATAATGTTTGCCTTTCTATCCGAAAATTCAAACTAGAATTATTTAATGCCCACATTCGTCCCCCCATCCAACCTGAACGTCGTGTTTCTACTCTGTATAATGTACTCTGCTTAAACTGTCCTAACGAAGTCTTAGCCCCGCCCACTCCTTTCCCTACTGATATTATCAGTGGTGGAGATGGTCAGCCGTGTTTCCACAATCACATTGTACACGTGTTTCCATATCCCTAATAGTAAAATCTCACACCCCTATCCCACTGAAGTTAGTAGTTCTACTCTGTATACACGTTTTCTGCTTCGACTCTTGAAGTCCGTCCAGACATTTTATTCTCCCTTGGACAGACGGATAACTAAATGCTTTCATTTCTGACACTATGTTTTGTTGAGATGGTCACCCTGGCCTTAATAAAATATAGAAATAATAAATGGGTTTCTCTCTCCAAGGTTCCTCCAATTGAACGTCTAAACATTCCTATCCGACAATCATTAGACTGAACAGGGGTAAAAAGAACTATTCGTGGCAGAAAAAATATCCGGTGTTAAAACTTAGCCGAACACTTCATGGGACAGAAAATGGGCGTGAAGTTGGTCGTGTCGCCGGGTTTTCAGTCTAATTATATGATAGAAATGAACTTCAATCTCAACTTTCTAAAGTTTTTTTTTAATGAAATATGTACAAAAAAATCAGACAATGGACTTCCCTAACTGACTTGGCGAAAACAAGAAGTTTAGTTTTAGTACAAATGAATGAAAGCGACTATAGTCGTCGTTAGCAAGTTTACAGTAGGAAAAAAATGCGACAAGTCGTTCATAGCAGCGAGACTTGAGCGACTATAGTCGTCATTAGCATTGAAAGGGTTAACTACGACGAAAAACTGAGCCAAGTGTGCTCACATCAATGATAAGCTGCTCCAATTAGCTACATTGACGAAAAATTGAGCTCAAAGACTGCTGTCACGGGTTGTGAGTAATTTGGACGAAAACATCACCACGTTACTCCGCCAACCCCTTGATTTGCACGGCTACCCCTCTAATAGTATATGTTCCATTTCCCCCTTTTCTGCTTTGAACCCCACCCCCGTAATTACGTCATACAGCAGGTGACCAATAAAGCTTAGATGAAAGGTCTACATTCCGACGAGTGGAGCGAGGGGTAAGGAATTTAGCGGGAAGATGTCTTTTTGCACCTTCAGGATTTTCTCTGACCACTCGGCCACTGTTCGGCTACCGGCAAAAGAATAGATGTCCGCTAAGATGTCCGGCTACTATTGCCTTTGTCGGTATGGGACGAAACCTTCACACCCCCCTCTTTTTTAGGGCGGGGAATAAGTGACCACTGAATGGAAGGGTAACGAGCGTGGATGGATGATTAGTCAGGGGGTCAAAGTGTGCAAGAGTGGAAGTATGAGAGAACAAGGAAAATAGGGAATTCGACTTAGGAATTTCTCGTCGGAGAACGGTCGACGAAAGAGAGAGAGATAGAGAGAGATAGAGACAGAGAACGTATTATTGACTTCATTTTGGATTATTTTTGTATGTATAAGCCACCAGATCCTGTTGTTATACAAGACCTGTTGGTTAAGCCTCTCACCTATTGTACGTTTGATGACCTGTAGGAAACTATGTGGCAGAGACACAAATATAAATACTAGTTCCAATTAATCAGCAACTCATACAATTAGATGACAAGCCAAGGATACCCTCCCAACGAGAATCCTCAACAAATGCTCACAGCAATGATAAGTTGATGGCATTAGCTACGACCAAAAAATTAGACGAAGTGTGCTCACATCAAATTAAGCTGCTCCTAATAGCTATCCCACTGCTGCCACCAGATAAAAAAGAAGTATTCATGTCGTATCCCATTTGCGTTCCAACTATAATAATACGACACAACTCCTTGTATCAAAGCTGGTGTCCTTCAAATCAGGGCTGTCATGGTGCACTTCCAGGCTGAGTAAGTCACGCTGGCTAAGCACATCACTATTCGGACAGGTTACATTCAATTTTCAGGGCCTACATGTTACAAACAACATCATGTACGACATAACTACACAATGCTACTTCTATATTACACTACACAACGTATTGTGTAAACTGCACAACATACCTCCACGGAAATAATTACCCGTCTGTCCCTATAGCTCAGCTCTTTTTGCATCTCAATGAGAACTACACCAGTGTCAAAGATGTTGCAGAACGCATTGTTAAAATATGACGACTATGGATTGGAGATCATCGGAGACTTAAAAATGGAATCATTCCTAGATGTGCCTACAAGGCGGTTAAACGAAACGTCCGTGTTTCCTTTGCCTCAGGGACAGCCGTGATACCAATGCGCACAATCACAAAAAATGCTGGAGCACAAAGGACCAAGTTTACCTCTTTGGGGAAGAGCAACGTCAATTGGGAGCCGCTGATAGAACCTAAGAAGATGCGCGTTGGACACCTCTGCACATCAAGTTAGACCACATCAAGCAATCAGTCACTGCTCTTGACAAGGAGTCATCAGCTTTCAAGTATTTCTAGAATCTTCTCCAAAAGTTGTCAGAGGCGAAGGTGAATGCTGTCATAGAATGTGACGAAGTTCACCAGCAAGCTGCTAAACAGGACGAAGAAAAAGGCTTGGTAGCAGTTGTTCATGGACTTTCTGTGAAAATTTACAAGGCCGATAACGATGTGAAGTTGTTCAGACACTCACTAAGAATTACTCCTAATGGGATGCAGAATATGGCCTCTCTAAGTCCATATTCTTGACTCGTCTTGACAAATTGAAGGAAGAACGTAGGAGATTACTCAGGCGCCAGACCACTTTTATCGAGATTTATTAGACTTTAAACGTCGTTACAGTAGCAACGAAAACATGATGGGGGAGTAAGTACAAACGCAAATCTAGAAAAACCTTATCATTTCTGAACCTTTTTTAAGTGATTTTTCGATTATCGTAAAGACTTATTTATACGAGTGTGTTTTCCAGAAAAAAAATGCTCTATTGTCCCCGTTTTGGTTCTGTCTGTCTGTCTGTCCCGTCATCACCCCTAGATCTCAACAACCATAAGTCCTAGACCCATGATGTATATATCATTTTGTAGATCTTAGCCTGCCAAGAAAACACTTTGGTCCATTTCGCGATCTGACCTCTGAGGGCCGGTAAAGGGGGCGTTTTTTTTACCTTATAAGCTATATTAATAAATGAGCGCCCTATATCTCAAGCAACCATAAGTCCTGTAGACCCGTGTTGATGTATATATAATTTTGCCAGGGTCTTGGCCTGCTAAGTGTACATCAAATGTTATTTTCGCGATCTGACCTCTGAGGGCCGAATGCAAAGAGTTTCACTTAAGTACCTGTTTGTACTGATATTATTTTAAATATAAGTAATGAAAGCTAATCAAAGGGGCGTAATCATTATTTATTTTTGTAACAGTTATTCAACATGACTACTTCCCCTCTCTATTTATCGTAAGCTTACACGAAAATGCTCTAAAATGTCCTTTGTCCGAAACGGAAAAGACTTAAATGGCTTGTTTTGTAATAGTTCGCATGAACGAAAAAAATATATTTCCTTGTCCTTGTTTTGACACAACAGATACATTTTTTCTAAGCTGTGGTCATAAAAGAAAGCTGAATGTTGTCCGTTTTTTCGATAGTTTTTAGATATAAGCAGTTGAAATATAACACTTGGAAGCCAGGAAAAAAATTGTCTTATAAAAACGACTGATGCGTACTCACATAAGAGAGATTGACTGAATTAATATTTTTAAGATAGTCTTTATACCATTATAAAAAGAATTCACAGAAATGGTGAGTTACTCTGGGGCATTTTTTCTCTGTCGGACCAAGTGCGTTAATACTTCTATGATGAATCACGCTGGCACTGTTCAAAGTAATTCACCTTGTCAATAATGTAGGTAACGAAGTTAAACAGTAACCTATTACTGCATTTCTAAGTAAAGTTTCATTACTTTTTGCAAGGCATACGACAGTTGTTTGTTTTTTTTGTAGCAAAGTATAATATTAACTAGATATTAAGCCCGGCGTTACCCTGGAAATCTACAGGTTTAATGTGAAACCCCTTCCTAATCAATTTAACTACTGAATTTTTAAATACGATTAAATAGGTTATTTTGGTGCTGATTTATGCCAACTACCTAATGTGCAGAAATGATCTACATTTGATACGTCACAAATTACGTTTTACCCGTAAACGCTAACCAAATCAATCCAAACCAAACAAACCAACCGAACCAAACAATAAAACCAACCAAACCAAACAACCAACCAAACCAGCTAACCAATCAAGCAACCAAACCAAATCCGTCACAAATTACGTTTTTACCCGTCAACGCTAACCAATCAAACCGCCAAACCAAACAAACCAACCGAACCAAACAATAAAACCAACCAAACCAAACAACCAACCAAACTAGCTAACCAATCAAGCAACCAAGCCAAATCCGTCTCAAATTACGCTAACCAACCAAACCCACTAAATCAATCAAATCAACCAAAGCAACCCAATCAACCAAACCAAACTAAACACCATTAGGTAAAGATATGGGTGCTAATTTCTGTCACCCGTTACGTTTTAATTCTTTAATTCTATCAATGTTAAAATCAAAACGAAGCATTAAAAAAAAAGCTTTTTATAAAAATGAACTGAAAAGTAAAAAAAAAATAACTACTTTATTATGCCATTTTGCAGCACAAAGGCAAGTTGGTGTGGCACGATAAGCACCCAAGGCGCAAGTTCAATTCGGCTTTATTAGTAGGAAAATTTAAAAATGTACCATCGGGAAAAGACGTCGTAGATTATTTATAGCGACGGCTTCCCCACACGCACGCACGGACTACAAGATAGATACTTTATTAGTAGGACTTTTGTTGTTACTTTTACTCCATTTCACTTCCTCCAAATATATATTCTTTAAGTAAAAAAGTGCCTGATAAATATGCATTTCCTTTACACTGAGTCATTGCACGTGCACCAATACGATTTAATTTAGTTTTCTCTATTTTGATTCCTGTTCCGTTTATACATCGAATTAGTGAGTTTATTGACCTAGAGTGCATTGACCTAGAGTGTATTGACCTAGAGTGTATTGACATTATTAAATATAATGAGCGATCATCTTTCAACAAAAGAGAAGATTGTGCACCATGGCCAAATTTGCCTTGATGTTAAAGTTGAAAGCATTTAATGGGGAATCGGTCGTTCTTGTAGAGAGCTGCACGGGATTGGGGTTCGCGGGAGTCCTGTGGAATCCGCGGGACTCCCGCGGATTGGAAATAAATTTATCGGGAGTTCCATGATTGGTTTTATTTTTGCGGGAGTCCCGTGGGTTTGGGTTTTTAGAGTGCAGGGAGTCCCGTGGGTTTGGGTTTCGCTTTGAGGGGAACTTCCGCAGACTTCTTGATGAATCAATCAAATCGCACGGATGATCTTAGAATGATGTGTGATGTATGATACACACCAAGTTCAGGGCCTTTCCTTGACATTCTTGGTATTTAGGTCAAAACGTCATTAGCAATAATATAAAAACTGCATTTTGACGATTCAGGCGATACCATTTGCGACTAGGTTAGACAGGTTAATTCTCATACTACCGAAAGTTGAAAATCGTCATTTTTGTTAAGTTGGCAATAAAAACACAGACCCCCCCACCCCCAATATTAATTATTTTCAATGTAAAAATGATATTTATTGTGACGAGCTAGAGTAGATTTAGAGACAGAGCCTATCTCCTCTGACGTTTTAATATAATAGATATCTAAGAGTTAGGAGTAAAACCCATAAGGGTGACACGGTGACAGACGACTTAGGACAAGGGGGGAAAACAATAGACAAGTAGAGCTACAAAGGTGTGAATTCGGAGAGGCAACGTCGGACAGGCTAGTAGGGTTATCAATGACGACGAGCTGACGCTCCTAGAAAGATTAGATTGTTAGAAAAATACTGAAGGGATTGTGACGTACTTAGGGTAATTAGGGCACGGACGTTGGGGTATAAAATAGGGGCTGGATTCGGACATTAGTTAATTAAGAGACGTTAGGAGAAGTTCGTAGTCGCGAGGAGTTAGAGAGAAGAGAGAGATAGTCGCAAGTCATAGTGAGGAGAAGTTCGTAGTTATGAGGAGTTTTAGAGATCTCTAGTTAGTCATGAGTTGAGTCAGGGGGAATTATTGAAGTGTATTCATTTATGGACTTTTGTATTCTGATGAATTTCTGATGCACATTTAGGTAAATAAATCGTTGTACTAACAACGCCTCGAGTGTGATTGGTTTTTGAGTTGTGACAAAGGAGCGAGCAAATAAGAGTGAAACAGACAGACATACTTCTAATTCTACAAGTGATTTGAAGGTCATGGTAAACAGCGTTTCAGAAGACATTATTGCTACTTCTTCCATGGATTTCTATAAACAAATTTTAAAACTATTATTTATGAGTTATAGAATATTTTTTGATGAGAGAGGGTGGGGTTGGGAAAAATTTTCGCGGGAGCGGGGTGGGACTGGGGGGATTTCTTGGGGAGCGGGTGGGACTGGTTTGGAAAAACGCGGAAGTGGGTGGGACTGGGTGTGATTTTGACTCCCGTGCAGCTCTCTATCGTTTTGGTGTTTTTCAAAGATCACTAAAATATAAAATGTTGATCTTTGCAAACTTGCCTTCAAACTTAAATGTATCAAAAAAAAAAAAACAACAACAGCAACACGCAGAACGCATTTATTCAGAAAAAGGTTAAAATGTGTATAATTTGGGTATTTTCACAGATATAATCAAAACTAATTTTGTTTTCTTTACAAATAATGTACGATTGTACGCATTACACTTTGGTTAAAACATTCAGTTCATTCTCATTAATTCGTTTATACCAAATTCGTCATTTATGTTTTGAGGAATCTAATGAATTTTTTTTCTTATTCGTCAAATTGAAAGATCATAAGCAACATACCAAGAGCCCACTTTTTGGTGTGGTGGTAACTATTTTTAAGTTTTAGTTTAATCCAAGTAAACAAAAGTATGCAGATGACCTACTTTTTTTTCAAGAATCTGTGAAATTCGGAGATTTGTCTGTGTGGTCCAAAAATGATTACCTCACTTTTTTTTGGTAAAATTTACAAGATCTGTAAAAAGTATGTACATGGCTATTTTAATATGCTAATGTTTTACAAAACTAGCTAACCCACATAAATGATTTGATATTTCAAAAACTAGCTAGCCCACACATGGGCGTCGCTAGGAATTTTTCCAGGGGGGCAAACATTTTTCCATTGGGGGGATGCAAAAAAAAACACGTTTATTATTTAAACTGACGATGCATAAGCATGTTCCGATTTTTTTTTTTTAATTTGGCCTTCTGTAGCTTGAATTGTCCTTCGAAAATGTTTTTGGCATTCAGGTTTGTTTTTGATAATCTGGAAACTCTTTGTTAGTTTGCATCATCTGCCACTGGAGGAATTTTAAAAATTTATACTAAATTAATATGAAAAGATGAATATCGGATAATAAATGGATATGCTCATAATAAAACGAAAAGTAGAGCAATCGTGGGATACCGAAAAGCTGTTATTAGAAGATTTTAGGTCGTTTCAGCAGTATTTGAATTATCACATGCATTGAGGACACAACAGTAGAAGCTCAATAGCCAGACACAACTTAAGAAACTATTTCTAATTTGATTGTCACTGTCACTTCTTCATTTTCTTAAATTTGATATTGGAAGGTATGTCTTGACATACGACCTTTCGAATGAGTTGTAATTGCTGCTGATCCTTGATTGTTCGACCCCTGATAAAAATATGATTTTTAGAGTTGACATTAGTGGAAACAGAGGCTTTAGATATGCTTGGCCAATCAAACTATTCATCGTGGGTTGTATACTTGCAAATATTAAAAAGTGGCTTTTAAAAATTGTGCGTGTTGTTTTCGCAAGAAAGTAATTCCAGTAGTTCATGGAGCATTTGTTATCAAACCATGCACAAAATTAAATATTTCAACGATGATGCACGCAGCCACAAAGAAGACTCTTATTAAAGATTCAAGCTATTTTTTTGTTGCACTATTGGTAGCCAAAGCAGTTTCTATAGATGAGCAGTTGAACTCATCATTTAGAAGACAAATTCTAGAAAATTGCAACAAACTGGGTCTCCTTCAAGTTATCATCTTAAAATTCACTTTTAACATACTATCAGTCTTAATAATTTAATATGTATCACAATAAATTGTTTTATCGGTAATACCCGTAAAACTACATCACTTTCTGCATCATTATTATCTTCTGTTTCATTTAAAACATTAATATCTCCATTATAATTGAAACCTATTGCATACCTAAAACATGCGAAAATGCTCTTTCATCTGTATACATATTATTCATTTTACTTCTCTGCGTTAAATCGAAATCGGAAAACAAGAATTCAAAATGACGTCTAGTCACCAGCATCTCGATTCGATATTTCTTTTTGAAAAATCTACAGTTATAAATAGTTTCTGTGGTTTTTATTATGCAATGTAAAAGTCCCAAATGTTAAAAGTTAATAATTAACACATATAATATCATTCAAATTATTGCAGTTTTTATTAAAACAGATATCATTTGCAATTGATTTTCTTAATGCTTGTGTTCGTTCTGTCCAGCACTGCAGCAACTTTTGGTGATATGATGCCTGACAATTTAGCATGCTTAGTTTAAAAAAATTAAATCTTCAAATTTTGCTTAAATTTTTGCACATAAGGTATTTTATATGTTTTCTAGCATTTATTGCATTTTTCTAATTAAGAATCACACAATTTCAACTCTAGTTAATGGTAGCAATGAGGTAATGTAATTATATTTAGACTTCATTTTATTCATATATGGCAATAAAAAAACTGCAAATTATTTGAGCCATGATTCGTCTGGATTTTATGTTGGCCTAATACTGGAATTTTAAGCTCTTGGGGGACCTCTAAATGTTGTTCAAATGAGCTACAACTTCACCAATTCACTCATTGTACCCAAGAGACACATTTCAGGGAGTGAGACACCAAAGATTTAAAAAAAAAATTTCGGAGCATTTTTGGGACACCCTAATAACCATAGATGTAATATCTATGAGAATAACCATAGATATGTAAGACTAGATCGCTTACGGGCTATGTAAACGTGTTATATGGTCGGTCCCGAATACAATGAGTATAACCTATTTAATTTTACAAATTCTTTGCAACTATGATGACGTAGTACGGAAGTACGCATAGATTGCATAAACAATTAGCAAAAAAAATAAAAGGAATTTACTCTTCTCTTTTGAAGTTAGGGTCCGCACGTAAAACATTTTCGGTCTCTGTTAAAATAAGCATAAAAGCGATCTAGTCTATATATCTATGAGAATAACTATCGCTCTCTTAGGTCAGAGAAACAAAAACTTATATAAAGCAATTAAAAACATGTAGCACTATCGGCAGGCACAAAACAACTCGAAAATACAAAATTAAGTCTTATTTAATCAAGCAATGATCAGTAATATTTTAAATACTAGCTGTACCCTGCAAATCTTTGCAGCGAGTTATATCCTCTAAGTCTTGATCGGTAGTTTAGGTTATTTTTTGGTTTCTGGCAAATCCGATTTTTTTCATGGTTGTATTTTAAATGGAATACTAGTGTATTAATTTTTTTACTTTCGATTAATGGAATACTAGTGTATTAATTTTTACTTTCTTGATTTAACGCACACTGGAAATGAGTATTATTATATATGATTAATTTGTATTATTTCTTGCTATGGCTCTGTTTTTGTTTCCCTTAGAATTTACATTAATCATTAAATGTACTTTTAAAAATCCTGATAAGCCTGTTTATTTATAACTAGTAGCTGCCTGTTGCATTCGCAACTAAAGGTTTTATCTCAATAAAATGTTTAATTTGAGAATAATTGTGTCATAAACAGAAGCGTCTTCTAATTCGATTACGATCCGCGACCCGAGAAGATACAATAAACCCAGAGTAAACGAAGTAGCGGTGGTATTCGAAAATACAGAATGGGCAGCTGACTATATACAGCTAATTGGGCCACTGACTACATACAGCTATTTGGGCCACTGACTACATACAGCTATTTGGGCTACTGACTACATACAGCTATTTCGGCTACTGAATACATACAGCTATTTGGGCTACTGACTACATACAGCTATTTGGGCTACTGACTACATACAGCTATTTGGGCTATTGACTACATACAGCTATTTGGGCTACTGACTACATACAGCTATTTGGCTACTGACTACATACAGCTATTTGGGCTACTGACTACATACAGCTATTTGGGCTACTGACGATACTGGGCTATTTGGGCTACTGACTACATACAGCTATTTGGGCCACTGACTACATACAGCTATTTGGGCTACTGACTACATACAGCTATTTGGGCTACTGACTATACTAAGCTATTTGGGCTACTGACTACATACAGCTATTTCGGCTACTGACTACATACAGCTATTTGGGCTACTGACTACATACAGCTATTTGGGCTACTGACTACGTACAGCTATTTGGGCTACTGACTATACTAAGCTATTTGGGCTACTGACTACATACAGCTATTTGGGCTACTGACTACATACAGCTATTTGGGCTACTGACTATACCAACCTATTTGGGCTACTGACTACATACAGCTATTTGGGCTACTGACTATACTAAGCTATTTGGGATACTGACTATACTAAGCTATTTGGGCTACTGACTACATACAGCTATTTGGGCTACTGACTACATACAGCTATTTGGGCTACTGACTACATACAGCTATTTGGGCTACTGACTACATACAGCTATTTGAGCTACTGACTACATACAGCTATTTGGGCTACTGACTACAGCTATTTGGGCCACTGAATACATACAGCTATTTGGGCTACTGACTACATACAGCTATTTGGGCTACTGACTATACTAAGCTATTTGGGATACTGACTATACTAAGCTATTTGGGCTACTGACTACATACAGCTATTTGGGCTACTGACTACATACAGCTATTTGGGCTACTGACTACGTACAGCTATTTGGGCTACTGACTATACTAACCTATTTGGGCTACTGACTACATACAGCTATTCGGGCTACTGACTACATACAGCTATTTGGGTTACTGACTACATACAGCTATTTGGGCTACTGACTATACTAAGCTATTTGGGCTACTGACTATACTAAGCTATTTGGGATACTGACTATACTAAGCTATTTAGGCTACTGACTACATACAGCTATTTGGGCTACTGACTACATACAGCTATTTGGGCTACTGACTACATACAGCTATTTGGGCTACTGACTACATACAGCTATTTCGGCTACTGACTACATACAGCTATTTGGGCTACTGACTACGTACAGCTATTTGGGCTACTGACTATACTAACCTATTTGTGCTACTGACTACATACAGCTATTCGGGCTACTGACTACATACAGCTATTTGGGTTACTGACTACATACAGCTATTTGGGCTACTGACTATACTAAGCTATTTGGGCTACTGACTACATACAGCTATTTGGGCTAATGACTATACTAAGCTATTTGGGCTACTGACTACATACAGCTATTTGGGCTACTGACTATACTAAGCTATTTGGGATACTGACTATACTAAGCTATTTTGGCTACTGACTACATACAGCTATTTGGGCTACTGACTACATACAGCTATTTGGGCTACTGACTATACTAAGCTATTTGGGCTACTGACTACATACAGCTATTTGGGCTACTGACTACAGACAGCTATTTGGGCTACTGACTATACTAAGCTATTTTGGCTACTGACTGCTTACAGCTATTTGGGCTACTGACTACATACAGCTATTTGGGCTACTGACTACATACAGCTATTTGGGCTACTGACTATACTAAGCTATTTGGGCTACTGACTACATACAGCTATTTGGGCTACTGACTACATACAGCTATTTGGGCTACTGACTACATACAGCTATTTGGGTTACTGACTACATACAGCTATTTGGGCTACTGACTATACTAAGCTATTTGGGCTACTGACTACATACAGCTATTTGGGCTAATGACTATACTAAGCTATTTGGGCTACTGACTACATACAGCTATTTGGGCTACTGACTATACTAAGCTATTTGGGATACTGACTATAATAAGCTATTTTGGCTACTGACTACATACAGCTATTTGGGCTACTGACTACATACAGCTATTTGGGCTACTGACTATACTAAGCTATTTGGGCTACTGACTACATACAGCTATTTGGGCTACTGACTACATACAGCTATTTGGGCTACTGACTATACTAAGCTATTCGGGCTACTGACTACATACAGCTATTTGGGCTACTGACTACATACAGCTATTTGGGCTACTGACTACATACAGCTATTTGGGCTACTGACTATACTAAGCTATTTGGGCTACTGACTACATACAGCTATTTGGGCTACTGACTACATACAGCTATTTGGGCTACTGACTACATACAGCTATTTGGGCTACTGACTACGTACAGCTATTTGGGCTACTGACTATACTAAGCTATTTGGGCTACTGACTACACTAAGCTATTTGGGCTACTGACTACATACAGCTATTTGGGCTACTGACTACATACAGCTATTTGGGCTACTGACTACGTACAGCTATTTGGGCTACTGACTATACTAACCTATTTGGGCTACTGACTACATACAGCTATTTGGGCTACTGACTACATACAGCTATTTGGGTTACTGACTACATACAGCTATTTGGGCTACTGACTATACTAAGCTATTTGGGCTACTGACTACATACAGCTATTTGGGCTACTGACTACATACAGCTATTTGGGCTACTGACTATACTAAGCTATTTGGGCTACTGACTACATACAGCTATTTGGGCTACTGATTATACTAAGCTATTTGGGATACTGACTATACTAAGCTATTTGGGCTACTGACTACATACAGCTATTTGGGCTACTGACTACATACAGCTATTTGGGCTACTGACTACATACAGCTATTTGGGCTACTGACTACATACAGCTATTTGGGCTACTGACTACGTACAGCTATTTGGGCTACTGACTATACTAACCTATTTGGGCTACTGACTACATACAGCTATTCGGGCTACTGACTACATACAGCTATTTGGGTTACTGACTACATACAGCTATTTGGGCTACTGACTATACTAAGCTATTTGGGCTACTGACTACATACAGCTATTTGGGCTAATGACTATACTAAGCTATTTGGGATACTGACTATACTAAGCTATTTGGGCTACTGACTACAGCTATTTGGGCCACTGACTACATACAGCTATTTGGGCTACTGACTATAGTAACCTATTTGGGCTACTGACTACATACAGCTATTTGGGCTACTGACTATACTAAGCTATTTGGGATACTGACTATACTAAGCTATTTGGGCTACTGACTACAGCTATTTGGGCCACTGAATACATACAGCTATTTGGGCTACTGACTACATACAGCTATTTGGGCTATTGACTACATACAGCTATTTGGGCTACTGAATACATACAGCTATTTGGGCTACTGACTACATACAGCTATTTGGGCCACTGAATACATACAGCTATTTGGGCTACTGACTACATACAGCTATTTGGGCCATTGACTACATACAGCTATTTGGGCTACTGACTACATACAGCTATTTGGGCCACTGACTACATACAGCTATTTGGGCTACTGACTACATACAGCTATTTGGGCTACTGACTACATACAGCTATTTGGGCTACTGACTACATACAGCAATTTGGGCTACTGACTTCATACAGCTATTTGGGCCACTGACTACATACAGCTAATTGGGCCACTGACTACATACAGCTATTTGGGCCACTGACTACATACAGCTATTTGGGCTACTGACTACATACAGCTATTTGGGCTACTGACTACGTACAGCTATTAGGGCTACTGACTATACTAAGCTATTTGGGCTACTGACTACATACAGCTATTTGGGCTACTGACTACGTACAGCTATTTGGGCTACTGACTATACTAAGCTATTTGGGCTACTGACTACACTAAGCTATTTGGGCTACTGACTACATACAGCTATTTGGGCTACTGACTACATACAGCTATTTGGGCTACTGACTACGTACAGCTATTTGGGCTACTGACTATACTAACCTATTTGGGCTACTGACTACATACAGCTATTTGGGCTACTGACTACATACAGCTATTTGGGTTACTGACTACATACAGCTTTTTGGGCTACTGACTATACTAAGCTATTTGGGCTACTGACTACATACAGCTATTTGGGCTACTGACTACATACAGCTATTTGGGCTACTGACTATACTAACCTATTTGGGCTACTGACTACATACAGCTATTTGGGCTACTGACTATACTAAGCTATTTGGGATACTGACTATACTAAGCTATTTGGGCTACTGACTACATACAGCTATTCGGGCTACTGACTACATACAGCTATTTGGGCTACTGACTACATACAGCTATTTGGGCTACTGACTACATACAGCTATTTGAGCTACTGACTACATACAGCTATTTGGGCTACTGACTACAGCTATTTGGGCCACTGAATACATACA
Organism: Bulinus truncatus; assembly: GCA_021962125.1. Lineage (NCBI taxonomy): Eukaryota > Metazoa > Mollusca > Gastropoda > Planorbidae > Bulinus > Bulinus truncatus. The sequence continues at coordinate 8,287,959 of JAGDYQ010000012.1, forward strand.
GCTATTTGGGCTACTGACTACATACAGCTATTTGGGCTATTGACTACATACAGCTATTTGGGCTACTGAATACATACAGCTATTTGGGCTACTGACTACATACAGCTATTTGGGCCACTGACTACATACAGCTATTTGGGCTACTGACTACATACAGCTATTTGGGCCATTGACTACATACAGCTATTTGGGCTACTGACTACATACAGCTATTTGGGCCACTGACTACATACAGCTATTTGGGCTACTGACTACATACAGCTATTTGGGCTACTGACTACATACAGCTATTTGGGCTACTGACTACATACAGCAATTTGGGCTACTGACTTCATACAGCTATTTGGGCCACTGACTACATACAGCTAATTGGGCCACTGACTACATACAGCTATTTGGGCCACTGACTACATACAGCTATTTGGGCTACTGACTACATACAGCTATTTGGGCTACTGAATACATACAGCTATTTGGGCTACTGACTATACTAAGCTATTTGGGCTACTGACTACATACAGCTATTTGGGCTACTGACTACATACAGCTATTTGGGCTACTGACTACATACAGCTATTTGGGCTACTGACTACGTACAGCTATTTGGGCTACTGACTATACTAAGCTATTTGGGCTACTGACTACATACAGCTATTTGGGCTACTGACTACATACAGCTATTTGGGCTACTGACTACATACAGCTATTTGGGCTACTGACTACGTACAGCTATTAGGGCTACTGACTATACTAAGCTATTTGGGCTACTGACTACATACAGCTATTTGGGCTACTGACTACATACAGCTATTTGGGCTACTGACTACATACAGCTATTTGGGCTACTGACTACGTACAGCTATTTGGGCTACTGACTATACTAAGCTATTTGGGCTACTGACTACATACAGCTATTTGGGCTACTGACTACATACAGCTATTAGGGCTACTGACTACATACAGCTATTTGGGCTACTGACTACGTACAGCTATTTGGGCTACTGACTATACTAACCTATTTGGGCTACTGACTACATACAGCTATTTGGGCTACTGACTACATACAGCTATTTGGGCTACTGACTACAGCTATTTCGGCCACTGAATACATACAGCTATTTGGGCTACTGACTACATACAGCTATTTGGGCTATTGACTACATACAGCTATTTGGGCTACTGAATACATACAGCTATTTGGGCTACTGACTACATACAGCTATTTGGGCCACTGACTACATACAGCTATTTGGGCTACTGACTACATAAAGCTATTTGGGCCATTGACTACATACAGCTATTTGGGCTACTGACTACATACAGCTATTTGGGCCACTGACTACATACAGCTATTTGGGCTACTGACTACATACAGCTATTTGGGCTACTGACTACATACAGCTATTTGGGCTACTGACTACATACAGCAATTTGGGCTACTGACTTCATACAGCTATTTGGGCCACTGACTACATACAGCTAATTGGGCCACTGACTACATACAGCTATTTGGGCCACTGACTACATACAGCTATTTGGGCTACTGACTACATACAGCTATTTCGGCTACTGAATACATACAGCTATTTGGGCTACTGACTACATACAGCTATTTGGGCTACTGACTACATACAGCTATTTGGGCTATTGACTACATACAGCTATTTGGGCTACTGACTACATACAGCTATTTGGGCTACTGACTACATACAGCTATTTGGGCTACTGACTACATACAGCTATTTGGGCTACTGACTATACTAAGCTATTTGGGCTACTGACTACATACAGCTATTTGGGCTACTGACTACATACAGCTATTTGGGCTACTGACTACATACAGCTATTTGGGCTACTGACTATACTAAGCTATTTGGGCTACTGACTACATACAGCTATTTCGGCTACTGACTACATACAGCTATTTGGGCTACTGACTACATACAGCTATTTGGGCTACTGACTACGTACAGCTATTTGGGCTACTGACTATACTAAGCTATTTGGGCTACTGACTACATACAGCTATTTGGGCTACTGACTACATACAGCTATTTGGGTTACTGACTACATACAGCTATTTGGGCTACTGACTACAGCTATTTCGGCCACTGAATACATACAGCTATTTGGGCTACTGACTACATACAGCTATTTGGGCTATTGACTACATACAGCTATTTGGGCTACTGAATACATACAGCTATTTGGGCTACTGACTACATACAGCTATTTGGGCCACTGACTACATACAGCTATTTGGGCTACTGACTACATACAGCTATTTGGGCCATTGACTACATACAGCTATTTGGGCTACTGACTACATACAGCTATTTGGGCCACTGACTACATACAGCTATTTGGGCTACTGACTACATACAGCTATTTGGGCTACTGACTACATACAGCTATTTGGGCTACTGACTACATACAGCAATTTGGGCTACTGACTTCATACAGCTATTTGGGCCACTGACTACATACAGCTAATTGGGCCACTGACTACATACAGCTATTTGGGCCACTGACTACATACAGCTATTTGGGCTACTGACTACATACAGCTATTTCGGCTACTGAATACATACAGCTATTTGGGCTACTGACTACATACAGCTATTTGGGCTACTGACTACATACAGCTATTTGGGCTATTGACTACATACAGCTATTTGGGCTACTGACTACATACAGCTATTTGGGCTACTGACTACATACAGCTATTTGGGCTACTGACTACATACAGCTATTTGGGCTACTGACGATACTAAGCTATTTGGGCTACTGACTACATACAGCTATTTGGGCTACTGACTACATACAGCTATTTGGGCTACTGACTACATACAGCTATTTGGGCTACTGACTATACTAAGCTATTTGGGCTACTGACTACATACAGCTATTTCGGCTACTGACTACATACAGCTATTTGGGCTACTGACTACATACAGCTATTTGGGCTACTGACTACGTACAGCTATTTGGGCTACTGACTATACTAAGCTATTTGGGCTACTGACTACATACAGCTATTTGGGCTACTGACTACATACAGCTATTTGGGCTACTGACTATACTAACCTATTTGGGCTACTGACTACATACAGCTATTTGGGCTACTGACTATACTAAGCTATTTGGGATACTGACTATACTAAGCTATTTGGGCTACTGACTACATACAGCTATTTGGGCTACTGACTACATACAGCTATTTGGGCTACTGACTACATACAGCTATTTGGGCTACTGACTACATACAGCTATTTGAGCTACTGACTACATACAGCTATTTGGGCTACTGACTACAGCTATTTGGGCCACTGAATACATACAGCTATTTGGGCTACTGACTACATACAGCTATTTGGGCTACTGACTATACTAAGCTATTTGGGATACTGACTATACTAAGCTATTTGGGCTACTGACTACATACAGCTATTTGGGCTACTGACTACATACAGCTATTTGGGCTACTGACTACGTACAGCTATTTGGGCTACTGACTATACTAACCTATTTGGGCTACTGACTACATACAGCTATTCGGGCTACTGACTACATACAGCTATTTGGGTTACTGACTACATACAGCTATTTGGGCTACTGACTATACTAAGCTATTTGGGCTACTGACTATACTAAGCTATTTGGGATACTGACTATACTAAGCTATTTAGGCTACTGACTACATACAGCTATTTGGGCTACTGACTACATACAGCTATTTGGGCTACTGACTACATACAGCTATTTGGGCTACTGACTACATACAGCTATTTCGGCTACTGACTACATACAGCTATTTGGGCTACTGACTACGTACAGCTATTTGGGCTACTGACTATACTAACCTATTTGTGCTACTGACTACATACAGCTATTCGGGCTACTGACTACATACAGCTATTTGGGTTACTGACTACATACAGCTATTTGGGCTACTGACTATACTAAGCTATTTGGGCTACTGACTACATACAGCTATTTGGGCTAATGACTATACTAAGCTATTTGGGCTACTGACTACATACAGCTATTTGGGCTACTGACTATACTAAGCTATTTGGGATACTGACTATACTAAGCTATTTTGGCTACTGACTACATACAGCTATTTGGGCTACTGACTACATACAGCTATTTGGGCTACTGACTATACTAAGCTATTTGGGCTACTGACTACATACAGCTATTTGGGCTACTGACTACATACAGCTATTTGGGCTACTGACTATACTAAGCTATTTGGGCTACTGACTGCTTACAGCTATTTGGGCTACTGACTACATACAGCTATTTGGGCTACTGACTACATACAGCTATTTGGGCTACTGACTATACTAAGCTATTTGGGCTACTGACTACATACAGCTATTTGGGCTACTGACTACATACAGCTATTTGGGCTACTGACTACATACAGCTATTTGGGTTACTGACTACATACAGCTATTTGGGCTACTGACTATACTAAGCTATTTGGGCTACTGACTACATACAGCTATTTGGGCTAATGACTATACTAAGCTATTTGGGCTACTGACTACATACAGCTATTTGGGCTACTGACTACATACAGCTATTTGGGCTACTGACTATACTAACCTATTTGGGCTACTGACTACATACAGCTATTTGGGCTACTGACTATACTAAGCTATTTGGGATACTGACTATACTAAGCTATTTGGGCTACTGACTACATACAGCTATTCGGGCTACTGACTACATACAGCTATTTGGGCTACTGACTACATACAGCTATTTGGGCTACTGACTACATACAGCTATTTGAGCTACTGACTACATACAGCTATTTGGGCTACTGACTACAGCTATTTGGGCCACTGAATACATACAGCTATTTGGGCTACTGACTACATACAGCTATTTGGGCTATTGACTACATACAGCTATTTGGGCTACTGAATACATACAGCTATTTGGGCTACTGACTACATACAGCTATTTGGGCCACTGACTACATACAGCTATTTGGGCTACTGACTACATACAGCTATTTGGGCCATTGACTACATACAGCTATTTGGGCTACTGACTACATACAGCTATTTGGGCCACTGACTACATACAGCTATTTGGGCTACTGACTACATACAGCTATTTGGGCTACTGACTACATACAGCTATTTGGGCTACTGACTACATACAGCAATTTGGGCTACTGACTTCATACAGCTATTTGGGCCACTGACTACATACAGCTAATTGGGCCACTGACTACATACAGCTATTTGGGCCACTGACTACATACAGCTATTTGGGCTACTGACTACATACAGCTATTTGGGCTACTGAATACATACAGCTATTTGGGCTACTGACTATACTAAGCTATTTGGGCTACTGACTACATACAGCTATTTGGGCTACTGACTACATACAGCTATTTGGGCTACTGACTACATACAGCTATTTGGGCTACTGACTACGTACAGCTATTTGGGCTACTGACTATACTAAGCTATTTGGGCTACTGACTACATACAGCTATTTGGGCTACTGACTACATACAGCTATTTGGGCTACTGACTACATACAGCTATTTGGGCTACTGACTACGTACAGCTATTAGGGCTACTGACTATACTAAGCTATTTGGGCTACTGACTACATACAGCTATTTGGGCTACTGACTACATACAGCTATTTGGGCTACTGACTACATACAGCTATTTGGGCTACTGACTACGTACAGCTATTTGGGCTACTGACTATACTAAGCTATTTGGGCTACTGACTACATACAGCTATTTGGGCTACTGACTACATACAGCTATTAGGGCTACTGACTACATACAGCTATTTGGGCTACTGACTACGTACAGCTATTTGGGCTACTGACTATACTAACCTATTTGGGCTACTGACTACATACAGCTATTTGGGCTACTGACTACATACAGCTATTTGGGTTACTGACTACATACAGCTATTTGGGCTACTGACTACAGCTATTTCGGCCACTGAATACATACAGCTATTTGGGCTACTGACTACATACAGCTATTTGGGCTATTGACTACATACAGCTATTTGGGCTACTGAATACATACAGCTATTTGGGCTACTGACTACATACAGCTATTTGGGCCACTGACTACATACAGCTATTTGGGCTACTGACTACATAAAGCTATTTGGGCCATTGACTACATACAGCTATTTGGGCTACTGACTACATACAGCTATTTGGGCCACTGACTACATACAGCTATTTGGGCTACTGACTACATACAGCTATTTGGGCTACTGACTACATACAGCTATTTGGGCTACTGACTACATACAGCAATTTGGGCTACTGACTTCATACAGCTATTTGGGCCACTGACTACATACAGCTAATTGGGCCACTGACTACATACAGCTATTTGGGCCACTGACTACATACAGCTATTTGGGCTACTGACTACATACAGCTATTTCGGCTACTGAATACATACAGCTATTTGGGCTACTGACTACATACAGCTATTTGGGCTACTGACTACATACAGCTATTTGGGCTACTGACTACATACAGCTATTTGGGCTACTGACTACATACAGCTATTTGGGCTACTGACTACATACAGCTATTTGGGCTACTGACTACATACAGCTATTTGGGCTACTGACTATACTAAGCTATTTGGGCTACTGACTACATACAGCTATTTGGGCTACTGACTACATACAGCTATTTGGGCTACTGACTACATACAGCTATTTGGGCTACTGACTATACTAAGCTATTTGGGCTACTGACTACATACAGCTATTTCGGCTACTGACTACATACAGCTATTTGGGCTACTGACTACATACAGCTATTTGGGCTACTGACTACGTACAGCTATTTGGGCTACTGACTATACTAAGCTATTTGGGCTACTGACTACATACAGCTATTTGGGCTACTGACTACATACAGCTATTTGGGTTACTGACTACATACAGCTATTTGGGCTACTGACTACAGCTATTTCGGCCACTGAATACATACAGCTATTTGGGCTACTGACTACATACAGCTATTTGGGCTATTGACTACATACAGCTATTTGGGCTACTGAATACATACAGCTATTTGGGCTACTGACTACATACAGCTATTTGGGCCACTGACTACATACAGCTATTTGGGCTACTGACTACATACAGCTATTTGGGCCATTGACTACATACAGCTATTTGGGCTACTGACTACATACAGCTATTTGGGCCACTGACTACATACAGCTATTTGGGCTACTGACTACATACAGCTATTTGGGCTACTGACTACATACAGCTATTTGGGCTACTGACTACATACAGCAATTTGGGCTACTGACTTCATACAGCTATTTGGGCCACTGACTACATACAGCTAATTGGGCCACTGACTACATACAGCTATTTGGGCCACTGACTACATACAGCTATTTGGGCTACTGACTACATACAGCTATTTCGGCTACTGAATACATACAGCTATTTGGGCTACTGACTACATACAGCTATTTGGGCTACTGACTACATACAGCTATTTGGGCTATTGACTACATACAGCTATTTGGGCTACTGACTACATACAGCTATTTGGGCTACTGACTACATACAGCTATTTGGGCTACTGACTACATACAGCTATTTGGGCTACTGACGATACTAAGCTATTTGGGCTACTGACTACATACAGCTATTTGGGCTACTGACTACATACAGCTATTTGGGCTACTGACTACATACAGCTATTTGGGCTACTGACTATACTAAGCTATTTGGGCTACTGACTACATACAGCTATTTCGGCTACTGACTACATACAGCTATTTGGGCTACTGACTACATACAGCTATTTGGGCTACTGACTACGTACAGCTATTTGGGCTACTGACTATACTAAGCTATTTGGGCTACTGACTACATACAGCTATTTGGGCTACTGACTACATACAGCTATTTGGGCTACTGACTATACTAACCTATTTGGGCTACTGACTACATACAGCTATTTGGGCTACTGACTATACTAAGCTATTTGGGATACTGACTATACTAAGCTATTTGGGCTACTGACTACATACAGCTATTTGGGCTACTGACTACATACAGCTATTTGGGCTACTGACTACATACAGCTATTTGGGCTACTGACTACATACAGCTATTTGAGCTACTGACTACATACAGCTATTTGGGCTACTGACTACAGCTATTTGGGCCACTGAATACATACAGCTATTTGGGCTACTGACTACATACAGCTATTTGGGCTACTGACTATACTAAGCTATTTGGGATACTGACTATACTAAGCTATTTGGGCTACTGACTACATACAGCTATTTGGGCTACTGACTACATACAGCTATTTGGGCTACTGACTACGTACAGCTATTTGGGCTACTGACTATACTAACCTATTTGGGCTACTGACTACATACAGCTATTCGGGCTACTGACTACATACAGCTATTTGGGTTACTGACTACATACAGCTATTTGGGCTACTGACTATACTAAGCTATTTGGGCTACTGACTATACTAAGCTATTTGGGATACTGACTATACTAAGCTATTTAGGCTACTGACTACATACAGCTATTTGGGCTACTGACTACATACAGCTATTTGGGCTACTGACTACATACAGCTATTTGGGCTACTGACTACATACAGCTATTTCGGCTACTGACTACATACAGCTATTTGGGCTACTGACTACGTACAGCTATTTGGGCTACTGACTATACTAACCTATTTGTGCTACTGACTACATACAGCTATTCGGGCTACTGACTACATACAGCTATTTGGGTTACTGACTACATACAGCTATTTGGGCTACTGACTATACTAAGCTATTTGGGCTACTGACTACATACAGCTATTTGGGCTAATGACTATACTAAGCTATTTGGGCTACTGACTACATACAGCTATTTGGGCTACTGACTATACTAAGCTATTTGGGATACTGACTATACTAAGCTATTTTGGCTACTGACTACATACAGCTATTTGGGCTACTGACTACATACAGCTATTTGGGCTACTGACTATACTAAGCTATTTGGGCTACTGACTACATACAGCTATTTGGGCTACTGACTACATACAGCTATTTGGGCTACTGACTATACTAAGCTATTTGGGCTACTGACTGCTTACAGCTATTTGGGCTACTGACTACATACAGCTATTTGGGCTACTGACTACATACAGCTATTTGGGCTACTGACTATACTAAGCTATTTGGGCTACTGACTACATACAGCTATTTGGGCTACTGACTACATACAGCTATTTGGGCTACTGACTACATACAGCTATTTGGGTTACTGACTACATACAGCTATTTGGGCTACTGACTATACTAAGCTATTTGGGCTACTGACTACATACAGCTATTTGGGCTAATGACTATACTAAGCTATTTGGGCTACTGACTACATACAGCTATTTGGGCTACTGACTATACTAAGCTATTTGGGATACTGACTATACTAAGCTATTTTGGCTACTGACTACATACAGCTATTTGGGCTACTGACTACATACAGCTATTTGGGCTACTGACTATACTAAGCTATTTGGGCTACTGACTACATACAGCTATTTGGGCTACTGACTACATACAGCTATTTGGGCTACTGACTATACTAAGCTATTCGGGCTACTGACTACATACAGCTATTTGGGCTACTGACTACATACAGCTATTTGGGCTACTGACTACATACAGCTATTTGGGCTACTGACTATACTAAGCTATTTGGGCTACTGACTACATACAGCTATTTGGGCTACTGACTACATACAGCTATTTGGGCTACTGACTACATACAGCTATTTGGGCTACTGACTACGTACAGCTATTTGGGCTACTGACTATACTAAGCTATTTGGGCTACTGACTACATACAGGTATTTGGGCTACTGACTACATACAGCTATTTGGGCTACTGACTACATACAGCTATTTGGGCTACTGACTACGTACAGCTATTTGGGCTACTGACTATACTAACCTATTTGGGCTACTGACTACATACAGCTATTTGGGCTACTGACTACATACAGCTATTTGGGTTACTGACTACATACAGCTATTTGGGCTACTGACTATACTAAGCTATTTGGGCTACTGACTACATACAGCTATTTGGGCTACTGACTACATACAGCTATTTGGGCTACTGACTATACTAAGCTATTTGGGCTACTGACTACATACAGCTATTTGGGCTACTGATTATACTAAGCTATTTGGGATACTGACTATACTAAGCTATTTGGGCTACTGACTACATACAGCTATTTGGGCTACTGACTACATACAGCTATTTGGGCTACTGACTACATACAGCTATTTGGGCTACTGACTACATACAGCTATTTGGGCTACTGACTACATACAGCTATTTGGGCTACTGACTACGTACAGCTATTTGGGCTACTGACTATACTAACCTATTTGGGCTACTGACTACATACAGCTATTCGGGCTACTGACTACATACAGCTATTTGGGTTACTGACTACATACAGCTATTTGGGCTACTGACTATACTAAGCTATTTGGGCTACTGACTACATACAGCTATTTGGGCTAATGACTATACTAAGCTATTTGGGCTACTGACTACATACAGCTATTTGGGCTACTGACTATACTAAGCTATTTGGGATACTGACTATACTAAGCTATTTTGGCTACTGACTACATACAGCTATTTGGGCTACTGACTACATACAGCTATTTGGGCTACTGACTATACTAAGCTATTTGGGCTTCTGACTACATACAGCTATTTGGGCTACTGACTACATACAGTTATTTGGGCTACTGACTACATACAGCTATTTGGGCTACTGACTATACTAAGCTATTTGGGCTACTGACTACATACAGCTATTTGGGCTACTGACTACATACAGCTATTTGGGCTACTGACTACATACAGCTATTTGGGCTACTGACTACGTACAGCTATTTGGGCTACTGACTATACTAAGCTATTTGGGCTACTGACTACATACAGCTATTTGGGCTACTGACTACATACAGCTATTTGGGCTACTGACTACATACAGCTATTTGGGCTACTGACTACATACAGCTATTTGGGCTACTGACTACATACAGCTATTTGGGCTACTGACTATACTAAGCTATTTGGGCTACTGACTACATACAGCTATTTGGGCTACTGACTACATACAGCTATTTGGGCTACTGACTATACTAAGCTGTTTGGGCTACTGACTACATACAGCTATTTGGGCTACTGACTATACTAAGCTATTTGGGATACTGACTATACTAAGCTATTTGGGCTACTGACTACATACAGCTATTTGGGCTACTGACTACATACAGCTATTTGGGCTACTGACTACATACAGCTATTTGGGCTACTGACTACATACAGCTATTTGGGCTACTGACTACATACAGCTATTTGGGCTACTGACTACGTACAGCTATTTGGGCTACTGACTATACTAACCTATTTGGGCTACTGACTACATACAGCTATTAGGGCTACTGACTACATACAGCTATTTGGGTTACTGACTACATACAGCTATTTTGGCTACTGACTACATACAGCTATTTGGGCTAATGACTATACTAAGCTATTTGGGCTACTGACTACATACAGTTATTTGGGCTACTGACTATACTAAGCTATTTGGGATACTGACTATACTAAGCTATTTTGGCTACTGACTACATACAGCTATTTGGGCTACTGACTACATACAGCTATTTGGGTTACTGACTACATACAGCTATTTGGGCTACTGACTATACTAAGCTATTTGGGCTACTGACTACATACAGCTATTTGGGCTACTGACTACATACAGCTATTTGGGCTACTGACTACATACAGCTATTTGGGCTACTGACTACATACAGCTATTTGGGCTACTGACTATACTAAGCTATTTGGGCTACTGACTACATACAGCTATTTGGGCTACTGACTACATACAGCTATTTGGGCTACTGACTACATACAGCTATTTGGGCTACTGACTATACTAAGCTATTTGGGCTACTGACTACATACAGCTATTTCGGCTACTGACTACATACAGCTATTTGGGCTACTGACTACATACAGCTATTTGGGCTACTGACTACGTACAGCTATTTGGGCTACTGACTATACTAAGCTATTTGGGCTACTGACTACATACAGCTATTTGGGCTACTGACTACATACAGCTATTTGGGCTACTGACTATACTAACCTATTTGGGCTACTGACTACATACAGCTATTTGGGCTACTGAATATACTAAGCTATTTGGGATACTGACTATACTAAGCTATTTGGGCTACTGACTACATACAGCTATTTGGGCTACTGACTACATACAGCTATTTGGGCTACTGACTACATACAGCTATTTGGGCTACTGACTACATACAGCTATTTGAGCTACTGACTACATACAGCTATTTGGGCTACTGACTACAGCTATTTGGGCCACTGAATACATACAGCTATTTGGGCTACTGACTACATACAGCTATTTGGGCTACTGACTATACTAAGCTATTTGGGATACTGACTATACTAAGCTATTTGGGCTACTGACTACATACAGCTATTTGGGCTACTGACTACATACAGCTATTTGGGCTACTGACTACGTACAGCTATTTGGGCTACTGACTATACTAACCTATTTGGGCTACTGACTACATACAGCTATTCGGGCTACTGACTACATACAGCTATTTGGGTTACTGACTACATACAGCTATTTGGGCTACTGACTATACTAAGCTATTTGGGCTACTGACTATACTAAGCTATTTGGGATACTGACTATACTAAGCTATTTGGGCTACTGACTACATACAGCTATTTGGGCTACTGACTACATACAGCTATTTGGGCTACTGACTACATACAGCTATTTGGGCTACTGACTACATACAGCTATTTCGGCTACTGACTACATACAGCTATTTGGGCTACTGACTACGTACAGCTATTTGGGCTACTGACTATACTAACCTATTTGTGCTACTGACTACATACAGCTATTCGGGCTACTGACTACATACAGTTATTTGGGTTACTGACTACATACAGCTATTTGGGCTACTGACTATACTAAGCTATTTGGGCTACTGACTACATACAGCTATATGGGCTAATGACTATACTAAGCTATTTGGGCTACTGACTACATACAGCTATTTGGGCTACTGACTATACTAAGCTATTTGGGATACTGACTATACTAAGCTATTTTGGCTACTGACTACATACAGCTATTTGGGCTACTGACTACATACAGCTATTTGGGCTACTGACTATACTAAGCTATTTGGGCTACTGACTACATACAGCTATTTGGGCTACTGACTACATACAGCTATTTGGGCTACTGACTATACTAAGCTATTTGGGCTACTGACTGCTTACAGCTATTTGGGCTACTGACTACATACAGCTATTTGGGCTACTGACTATACTAAGCTATTTGGGCTACTGACTACATACAGCTATTTGGGCTACTGACTACATACAGCTATTTGGGCTACTGACTACATACAGCTATTTGAGTTACTGACTACATACAGCTATTTGGGCTACTGACTATACTAAGCTATTTGGGCTACTGACTACATACAGCTATTTGGGCTAATGACTATACTAAGCTATTTGGGCTACTGACTACATACAGCTATTTGGGCTACTGACTATACTAAGCTATTTGGGATACTGACTATACTAAGCTATTTGGGCTACTGACTACATACAGCTATTTGGGCTACTGACTACATACAGCTATTTGGGCTACTGACTACATACAGCTATTTGGGCTACTGACTACATACAGCTATTTGAGCTACTGACTACATACAGCTATTTGGGCTACTGACTACAGCTATTTGGGCCACTGAATACATACAGCTATTTGGGCTACTGACTACATACAGCTATTTGGGCTACTGACTATACTAAGCTATTTGGGATACTGACTATACTAAGCTATTTGGGCTACTGACTACATACAGCTATTTGGGCTACTGACTACATACAGCTATTTGGGCTACTGACTACGTACAGCTATTTGGGCTACTGACTATACTAACCTATTTGGGCTACTGACTACATACAGCTATTCGGGCTACTGACTACATACAGCTATTTGGGTTACTGACTACATACAGCTTTTGGGCTACTGACTATACTAAGCTATTTGGGCTACTGACTATACTAAGCTATTTGGGATACTGACTATACTAAGCTATTTGGGCTACTGACTACATACAGCTATTTGGGCTACTGACTACATACAGCTATTTGGGCTACTGACTACATACAGCTATTTGGGCTACTGACTACATACAGCTATTTCGGCTACTGACTACATACAGCTATTTGGGCTACTGACTACGTACAGCTATTTGGGCTACTGACTATACTAACCTATTTGTGCTACTGACTACATACAGCTATTCGGGCTACTGACTACATACAGTTATTTGGGTTACTGACTACATACAGCTATTTGGGCTACTGACTATACTAAGCTATTTGGGCTACTGACTACATACAGCTATTTGGGCTAATGACTATACTAAGCTATTTGGGCTACTGACTACATACAGCTATTTGGGCTACTGACTATACTAAGCTATTTGGGATACTGACTATACTAAGCTATTTTGGCTACTGACTACATACAGCTATTTGGGCTACTGACTACATACAGCTATTTGGGCTACTGACTATACTAAGCTATTTGGGCTACTGACTACATACAGCTATTTGGGCTACTGACTACATACAGCTATTTGGGCTACTGACTATACTAAGCTATTTGGGCTACTGACTGCTTACAGCTATTTGGGCTACTGACTACATACAGCTATTTGGGCTACTGACTACATACAGCTATTTGGGCTACTGACTATACTAAGCTATTTGGGCTACTGACTACATACAGCTATTTGGGCTACTGACTACATACAGCTATTTGGGCTACTGACTACATACAGCTATTTGAGTTACTGACTACATACAGCTATTTGGGCTACTGACTATACTAAGCTATTTGGGCTACTGACTACATACAGCTATTTGGGCTAATGACTATACTAAGCTATTTGGGCTACTGACTACATACAGCTATTTGGGCTACTGACTATACTAAGCTATTTGGGATACTGACTATACTAAGCTATTTTGGCTACTGACTACATACAGCTATTTGGGCTACTGACTACATACAGCTATTTGGGCTACTGACTACGTACAGCTATTTGGGCTACTGACTATACTAAGCTATTTGGGCTACTGACTACATACAGCTATTTGGGCTACTGACTACATACAGCTATTTGGGTTACTGACTACATACAGCTATTTGGGCTACTGACTACAGCTATTTCGGCCACTGAATACATACAGCTATTTGGGCTACTGACTACATACAGCTATTTGGGCTATTGACTACATACAGCTATTTGGGCTACTGAATACATACAGCTATTTGGGCTACTGACTACATACAGCTATTTGGGCCACTGACTACATACAGCTATTTGGGCTACTGACTACATACAGCTATTTGGGCCATTGACTACATACAGCTATTTGGGCTACTGACTACATACAGCAATTTGGGCCACTGACTACATACAGCTATTTGGGCTACTGACTACATACAGCTATTTGGGCTACTGACTACATACAGCTATTTGGGCTACTGACTACATACAGCAATTTGGGCTACTGACTTCATACAGCTATTTGGGCCACTGACTACATACAGCTAATTGGGCCACTGACTACATACAGCTATTTGGGCCACTGACTACATACAGCTATTTGGGCTACTGACTACATACAGCTATTTCGGCTACTGAATACATACAGCTATTTGGGCTACTGACTACATACAGCTATTTGGGCTACTGACTACATACAGCTATTTGGGCTATTGACTACATACAGCTATTTGGGCTACTGACTACATACAGCTATTTGGGCTACTGACTACATACAGCTATTTGGGCTACTGACTACATACAGCTATTTGGGCTACTGACTATACTAAGCTATTTGGGCTACTGACTACATACAGCTATTTGGGCTACTGACTACATACAGCTATTTGGGCTACTGACTACATACAGCTATTTGGGCTACTGACTATACTAAGCTATTTGGGCTACTGACTACATACAGCTATTTCGGCTACTGACTACATACAGCTATTTGGGCTACTGACTACATACAGCTATTTGGGCTACTGACTACGTACAGCTATTTGGGCTACTGACTATACTAAGCTATTTGGGCTACTGACTACATACAGCTATTTGGGCTACTGACTACATACAGCTATTTGGGCTACTGACTACATACAGCTATTTGGGTTACTGACTACATACAGCTATTTTGGCTACTGACTACATACAGCTATTTGGGCTAATGACTATACTAAGCTATTTGGGCTACTGACTACATACAGTTATTTGGGCTACTGACTATACTAAGCTATTTGGGATACTGACTATACTAAGCTATTTGGGCTACTGACTACATACAGCTATTTGAGCTACTGACTACATACAGCTATTTGGGCTACTGACTACAGCTATTTGGGCCACTGAATACATACAGCTATTTGGGCTACTGACTACATACAGCTATTTGGGCTACTGACTATACTAAGCTATTTGGGATACTGACTATACTAAGCTATTTGGGCTACTGACTACATACAGCTATTTGGGCTACTGACTACATACAGCTATTTGGGCTACTGACTACGTACAGCTATTTGGGCTACTGACTATACTAACCTATTTGGGCTACTGACTACATACAGCTATTCGGGCTACTGACTACATACAGCTATTTGGGTTACTGACTACATACAGCTATTTGGGCTACTGACTATACTAAGCTATTTGGGCTACTGACTATACTAAGCTATTTGGGATACTGACTATACTAAGCTATTTGGGCTACTGACTACATACAGCTATTTGGGCTACTGACTACATACAGCTATTTGGGCTACTGACTACATACAGCTATTTGGGCTACTGACTACATACAGCTATTTCGGCTACTGACTACATACAGCTATTTGGGCTACTGACTACGTACAGCTATTTGGGCTACTGACTATACTAACCTATTTGTGCTACTGACTACATACAGCTATTCGGGCTACTGACTACATACAGCTATTTGGGTTACTGACTACATACAGCTATTTGGGCTACTGACTATACTAAGCTATTTGGGCTACTGACTACATACAGCTATTTGGGCTAATGACTATACTAAGCTATTTGGGCTACTGACTACATACAGCTATTTGGGCTACTGACTATACTAAGCTATTTGGGATACTGACTATACTAAGCTATTTTGGCTACTGACTACATACAGCTATTTGGGCTACTGACTACATACAGCTATTTGGGCTACTGACTATACTAAGCTATTTGGGCTACTGACTACATACAGCTATTTGGGTTACTGACTACATACAGCTATTTGGGCTACTGACTACATACAGCTATTTGGGCTACTGACTATACTAAGCTATTTGGGCTACTGACTACATACAGCTATTTGGGCTACTGACTACATACAGCTATTTGGGCTACTGACTACATACAGCTATTTGGGCTACTGACTACATACAGCTATTTGGGCTACTGACTATACTAAGCTATTTGGGCTACTGACTACATACAGCTATTTGGGCTAATGACTATACTAAGCTATTTGGGCTACTGACTACATACAGCTATTTGGGCTACTGACTATACTAAGCTATTTGGGATACTGACTATACTAAGCTATTTTGGCTACTGACTACATACAGCTATTTGGGCTACTGACTACATACAGCTATTTGGGCTACTGACTATACTAAGCTATTTGGGCTACTGACTACATACAGCTATTTGGGCTACTGACTACGTACAGCTATTTGGGCTACTGACTATACTAAGCTATTTGGGCTACTGACTACATACAGCTATTTGGGCTACTGACTACATACAGCTATTTGGGCTACTGACTACATACAGCTATTTGGGCTACTGACTACGTACAGCTATTTGGGCTACTGACTATACTAACCTATTTGGGCTACTGACTACATACAGCTATTTGGGCTACTGACTACATACAGCTATTTGGGTTACTGACTACATACAGCTATTTGGGCTACTGACTATACTAAGCTATTTGGGCTACTGACTACATACAGCTATTTGGGCTACTGACTACATACAGCTATTTGGGCTACTGACTATACTAAGCTATTTGGGCTACTGACTACATACAGCTATTTGGGCTACTGATTATACTAAGCTATTTGGGATACTGACTATACTAAGCTATTTGGGCTACTGACTACATACAGCTATTTGGGCTACTGACTACATACAGCTATTTGGGCTACTGACTACATACAGCTATTTGGGCTACTGACTACATACAGCTATTTGGGCTACTGACTACATACAGCTATTTGGGCTACTGACTACGTACAGCTATTTGGGCTACTGACTATACTAACCTATTTGGGCTACTGACTACATACAGCTATTCGGGCTACTGACTACATACAGCTATTTGGGTTACTGACTACATACAGCTATTTGGGCTACTGACTATACTAAGCTATTTGGGCTACTGACTACATACAGCTATTTGGGCTAATGACTATACTAAGCTATTTGGGCTACTGACTACATACAGCTATTTGGGCTACTGACTATACTAAGCTATTTGGGCTAATGACTATACTAAGCTATTTGGGCTACTGACTACATACAGCTATTTGGGCTACTGACTACATACAGCTATTTGGGCTACTGACTACATACAGCTATTTGGGCTACTGACTACGTACAGCTATTTGGGCTACTGACTATACTAACCTATTTGGGCTACTGACTACATACAGCTATTTGGGCTACTGACTACATACAGCTATTTGGGTTACTGACTACATACAGCTATTTGGGCTACTGACTATACTAAGCTATTTGGGCTACTGACTACATACAGCTATTTGGGCTACTGACTACATACAGCTATTTGGGCTACTGACTATACTAAGCTATTTGGGCTACTGACTACATACAGCTATTTGGGCTAATGACTATACTAAGCTATTTGGGCTACTGACTACATACAGCTATTTGGGCTACTGACTACATACAGCTATTTGGGCTACTGACTACATACAGCTATTTGGGCTACTGACTACGTACAGCTATTTGGGCTACTGACTATACTAACCTATTTGGGCTACAGACTACATACAGCTATTTGGGCTACTGACTACATACAGCTATTTGGGTTACTGACTACATACAGCTATTTGGGCTACTGACTATACTAAGCTATTTGGGCTACTGACTACATACAGCTATTTGGGCTACTGACTACATACAGCTATTTGGGCTACTGACTATACTAAGCTATTTGGGCTACTGACTACATACAGCTATTTGGGCTACTGATTATACTAAGCTATTTGGGATACTGACTATACTAAGCTATTTGGGCTACTGACTACATACAGCTATTTGGGCTACTGACTACATACAGCTATTTGGGCTACTGACTACATACAGCTATTTGGGCTACTGACTACATACAGCTATTTGGGCTACTGACTACATACAGCTATTTGGGCTACTGACTACGTACAGCTATTTGGGCTACTGACTATACTAACCTATTTGGGCTACTGACTACATACAGCTATTCGGGCTACTGACTACATACAGCTATTTGGGTTACTGACTACATACAGCTATTTGGGCTACTGACTATACTAAGCTATTTGGGCTACTGACTACATACAGCTATTTGGGCTAATGACTATACTAAGCTATTTGGGCTACTGACTACATACAGCTATTTGGGCTACTGACTATACTAAGCTATTTGGGATACTGACTATACTAAGCTATTTTGGCTACTGACTACATACAGCTATTTGGGCTACTGACTACATACAGCTATTTGGGCTACTGACTATACTAAGCTATTTGGGCTACTGACTACATACAGCTATTTGGGCTACTGACTACATACAGCTATTTGGGCTACTGACTACATACAGCTATTTGGGCTACTGACTATACTAAGCTATTTGGGCTACTGACTACATACAGCTATTTGGGCTACTGACTACATACAGCTATTTGGGCTACTGACTACATACAGCTATTTGGGCTACTGACTACATACAGCTATTTGGGCTACTGACTACATACAGCTATTTGGGCTACTGACTATACTAAGCTATTTGGGCTACTGACTACATACAGCTATTTGGGCTACTGACTACATACAGCTATTTGGGCTACTGACTTCTATACTAAGCTGTTTGGGCTACTGACTACATACAGCTATTTGGGCTACTGACTATACTAAGCTATTTGGGATACTGATTATACTAAGCTATTTGGGCTACTGACTACATACAGCTATTTGGGCTACTGACTACATACAGCTATTTGGGCTACTGACTACATACAGCTATTTGGGCTACTGACTACATACAGCTATTTGGGCTACTGACTACATACAGCTATTTGGGCTACTGACTACGTACAGCTATTTGGGCTACTGACTATACTAACCTATTTGGGCTACTGACTACATACAGCTATTTGGGCTACTGACTACATACAGCTATTTGGGTTACTGACTACATACAGCTATTTTGGCTACTGACTACATACAGCTATTTGGGCTAATGACTATACTAAGCTATTTGGGCTACTGACTACATACAGTTATTTGGGCTACTGACTATACTAAGCTATTTGGGATACTGACTATACTAAGCTATTTTGGCTACTGACTACATACAGCTATTTGGGCTACTGACTACATACAGCTATTTGGGTTACTGACTACATACAGCTATTTGGGCTACTGACTATACTAAGCTATTTGGGCTACTGACTACATACAGCTATTTGGGCTACTGACTACATACAGCTATTTGGGCTACTGACTATACTAAGCTATTTGGGCTACTGACTATACTAAGCTATTTGGGCTACTGACTATACTAAGCTATTTGGGCCACTGAACTGACTACATACAGCTATTTGGGCCACTGACTATTTAAAGCTATCCTCGGAAGAGAATTGAAGCCAGGTTTTGTTTTAATCAAAGGTACGCAATAACTTCAAAGTAACACCCTCTGATCCCTATTGATTATATTTGTTTGATTGTTTGTTTGATTGTTTGTTTGTTCTCTTTTGCTTTATGTTAATTATTATTTAAATTACAAAAAAAAATTCTAAAAAAATATATCTATATTATCGACCATATAGATTCGATTGAGAAGCTTACGTAGGGGGGAGGCACATGACTCTTAAGACTGCCCCTAGGTGTATGCTGGAGTTTTATTAATAAATAACTGAGCTGTCGAATATTTTAAAGTCTATAATATGACGTGTGACGTGTGAATACATTACACCGCTACCCCGTGGAGATCATAACTCTCTGTTTTGCATATCTGTATGTGTAAAGCTGCTTTTAGTATTAGAACTACACACTTATGTTAATTTTATTGGTGTTGGTGTTGATGTTCAATAAAAAGAATTAGAAACGAAATTAAAAATTAGTTTTTAAAAAAAAAAATTGATGTACATTTTTAGAGGCGTAAAAATCGATTATTCAAGAATTGTGTGTTAGTTTGCAAAACATTTCATTTTGAAAAACTAACAACAGTTGGTTAAAATCAAATAACTCAGCTACCTATTTGTTCTGTAACTCATCTCCTCGCTATCTCCATTCCCCTCGACCCCCCCACCACCCCACCACCCCGTGTTTAGACAACACCCACCCCCACCCCATAATTCCTCTCCTGTATCGGGTAGTTGACAGAGTATTACATTTCATTCCCAGGATTCCAGAAACGATCAGCGGCCCCCAGACTTAAACTGTGGGAGGTGGGAGTGAGGTGGGGAGTGAGGTGGGAGTGAGGTGGGAGTGAGGGGGAGTGAGGTGGGAGTGAGGTGGGAGTGAGGTGGGGAGTGAGGTGGGAGTGAGGTGGGAGTGAGGTGGGAGTGAGGTGGGAGGAGGGGGAGGAGGCTTGTCTTCTCATCCAATTAGTAGAGTGACGAAATTTGACCAAACTGGACTAGAGGTTTACATTAGTACAGCCGCTACTACGCTGACCACTTCTCTTCACTGATGACCATTTGCGGTAATTCAAATGACAACTGTAGTTTTTATAAGGGGATCTGCTTTGAAAGGGGGAGGGGAGGTAATCTGTCCAGTAATCAAATATCTCCCTTGCCGAGCAGCAAATAAAAAAAAAGTACCCAACTGACCAGCGTCCACCTATTAACGCCATTCCCAATTTCGTTACATTTCAGAAAACATGGCCGCTGTAAGAAGCCAGTAATTTATCTCACTAGATGTGTAGAGTTGAAACTGAAGAAATAGGTCGAGATGAATTTTAAGTCGCTGCTGCCAACTAACTCGTTTTTTTTATTTCGTACTTAAGTTTGGAAATTATTGATTAATCGATTAGCATCAAACACCTGTCAGGCGCTAAGATATGACAGGAGATACACACACATTTTTGTGTGGGGGGGGGGGCGTTCGAATGTTGATTTAATGGTCCAGGATTCAATCTCCGGTGAGGACCAATGGATATTTCAGGTCCTGGTGAAAGTCCTGAAGTCTACCTAGCTTTAAGTTGGGGGGAGTAAAGGCGGTTAAGGTTAAAGCTAACCACGCCATCCCTTTAGATGCCGAGGTTACAGAAACAGACGAATTTAAATTTCATCTGCTCCGTTGAAGCTTAACGGAACTTTATTTTTTTTTAAATATATCTTTGCCTAAGTGTGTGAGGAAGAAAAAGTGGCGTAATATGTCAAAGCGTGACGTAATATGTCGATGGATCAGTTCTTCTTTGAAACCATTTCTTTTTAAAGTTTAATTATTTAAAGTTGTCATAGTGTAGTTGCGTGTGTTGCGCGCACAGGTGTGTGTGTGTGTTTGCGTGGCGAGGTCAAGATAGCGGACACGAGGTCAAGAGTCTGGTAGTTTCTGGTCTCTGTGAATTGTATTTGTTGTGGGAAAGTATGCCAGTCTAATATTTTGGTTGTAGCTTTATGTAGAAAGTTCGAGTTATGACGTCTGCAAGATATATAAGATGCAGTTTGTGAGATACAAGGGGCGAAGAGTCAATCAGAGATCATTCATTTGAGTTATGGAGACAGTTTTTACTGTTCGGTTAAGTTCATGTGGAGTGATCATGTATAAGTTGATAGAAGGAGTTCATATAATGAGAGTTATGTAAAGAGAGAGTGACAGAGAATCCTTTCAGTGATACTGCAATTAGTGACAATTCATTTTACAATTGGATTTATTTTATTATTTCATTTTGCTGTCATGTTAATAAACTGATTGTGAACCATGAAGCACGAATTCATTCTTATGTCATGACGTATTGGTTGCGGACGTGTGAGAGGAGACTGCGTCAAATGACAATAACATAATATCGCACATTAGTCATAGCACGGTATAGAGCCAATACGTCTCAACACGTTACATGGTGATAATACACACCTAATAACGTTACATAAGTTCTGTATGGACGGTAACACTGACCAGACAATAAAGTTCTGTATAGACGGTAACACTGACCAGACAATAAAGATTTAAAATTCACGTTCAGACATTTATTGCATGTGAAGGTTGAATCAATAAAAAGTGAAACCAACTGAATAAAAAAAATAAAAGTCAGTCAAAAAAATTGGTTTTAAACAAAATCAGTTGAGATTTCCGAATTGACAAGAAATAAATCATCTTACCTGTAAGTTTTGTTCTCACCGATTACAATAATCCTGTGATTGGAAATAAGTCGTGCCCATCCAGTAAACATACCGCTAGGTCACACATCTGGTACAATAACTAGTTCAATGACCGCTTTCAAATTTAAACCAAGCCAGGCGTCACACCCAAAATAAAGAAACAATTCTTCTTCCGGGAAAATAAACGAAATATAACCATTTACAATTTCTTTTCGTTTATTTTTTTTGCCCCTGTTTTATTCGATCCAACTTTTTTTGTTGTGATGTTGTTATTTTCCTTCTAGCAGGACCCAGCGTGTTTATTTGACTCACATTTTGTTTGTGTTGTTTTGTATGGTACTTTTTTTTTCTTTTCCTCACTTACACTCACCCACCCACACACACACCTACCCAGACAGACACCCCCCCGCTCACAATCTCCGTATCCGTAAACAGTTGTGTGTAGTTGAGTAGCAGTTTCTTGTTGCTGCCACGCCTACTCCTGCCACTGTTGCAACATTACGTATGGAAATTAAAACAAGCGAGAAATTAACAGAACAAGGGCTCTAACCCTTGTCAACTTGGATGATTAGCAAGTTACGGTTCTTGACAGTCCAGATTCGGAATGGAATGGGGAAAATTAAAATCAATAAAAAAAAATTAACGATCACGTGGAAAAAAAAAGTCCAATGTATATAAAATAAAACTGTACGTAATAAAACTGACTTTAGTTGTCGTGGGTGGGGACAGAAACAGCTCAAATTATTTGGCGGTAAACTACCGAAAACTCTTTTATTTAACGGGTTTTTGTACTAAAATATAAAGGTAACTGGATTTAATGGACGCTCGGGTCGGTCTCCAGTAATATCCCGCCATATTTCTGTGCCGATAAGTACCAACAGTTCTGAAAATGCCGCCATCGTGCTGCGGCCAAATAGTGTACCATTGCGATGCGAACAGCGCCCTACCCCTAGCCAGGTGAACAGCCCATTGTAACCAGTATTAAATCATCCCTGAAGCATATCAACTGAAAATAGATAAATTAATTACTGGCCATTACTACAACAAGGTGGATGGCAAAATCCACATAGAATAATGGTTTTATTTCAATGCGCATAGAACAATGGTTTATCTCAATGCCCATAGAACAATGGTTTGTTTCAATGCGCATAGAACAATGGTTTATTTCAATGCCCATAGAACAATGGTTTATCAATGCCCATAGAACAATGGTTTTATTTCAATGCCCATAGAACAATGGTTTATTTCAATGCGCATAGAACAATGGTTTCTTTCAATGCCCATAGAACAATGGTTTTATTTCAATGCCCATAGAACAATGGTTTTATTTCAATGCCCATAGAACAATGGTTTATTTCAATGCCCATAGAACAATGGTTTCTTTCAATGCCCATAGAACAATGGTTTTATTTCAATGCCCATAGAACAATGGTTTATCTCAATGCCCATAGAGCAATGGTTTGTTTCAATGAACATAGAACAATGGTCTATTTTAATGCCAATAGAGCAATGGTTTATTTCAATGCCCATAGTACAATGGTTTATTTCAATGCCCATAGAACAATGGTTTTATTTCAATGCCCATAGAACAATGGTTTATTTCAATGCCCATAGAACAATGGTTTATTTCAATGCGCATAGAACAATGGTTTCTTTCAATGCCCATAGAACAATGGCTTTATTTTCAATGCGCATAGAACAATGGTTTCTTCAATGCCCATAGAACAATGGTCTATTTCAATGCCAATAGAACACTGTTCATTTCAATGGCCATAGAACAATGGTTTATTTCAATGCCCATAGAACAATGGTTTTATTTCAATGCCCATAGAACAATGGTTTATCTCAATGCCCATAGAACAATGGTTTATTTCAATGCCCATAGAACAATGGTCTATCTATCTATGTCTATCTAACAATATGACTGTCTATCTATCTATGTCTATCTAACAATATGACTGTCTATCTATCTATGTCTATCTAACAATATGACTGTCTATCTATCTGTGTCTATCTAACAATATGACTGTCTATCTATCTGTGTCTATCTAACAATATGACTGTCTATCTATCTACGTCTATCTAACAATATGACTGTCTATCTATCTACGTCTATCTAACAATATGACTGTCTATCTATCTACGTCTATCTAACAATATGACTGTCTATCTATCTACGTCTATCTAACAAAATGACTGTCTATTCATTCATGTCTATCTAACAATATGACTGTTCATCTATCTACGTCTATCTAACAATATGACTGTCTGTCTATCTACGTCTATCTAACAATATGACTGTCTGTCTATCTACGTCTATCTAACAATATGACTGTCTATCTATCTATGTCTATCTAACAATATGACTGTCTATCTATCTATGTCTATCTAACAATATGACTGTCTATCTATCTATGTCTATCTAACAATATGACTGTCTATCTATCTATGTCTATCTAACAATATGACTGTCTGTCTATCTATGTCTATCCAACAATATGACTGTCTGTCTATCTATGTCTATCTAACAATATGACTGTCTATCTATCTATGTCTATCTAACAATATGACTGTCTGTCTATCTATGTCTATCTAACAATATGACTGTCTGTCTATCTATGTCTATCTAACAATATGACTGTCTGTCTATCTATGTCTATCTAACAATATGACTGTCTGTCTATCTATGTCTATCTAACAATATGACTGTCTGTCTATCTATGTCTATCTAACAATATGACTGTCTATCTATCTATGTCTATCTAACATATGACTGTCTATCTATCTATGTCTATCTAACAATATGACTGTCTATCTATCTATGTCTATCTAACAATATGACTGTCTATCTATCTATGTCTATCTAACAATATGACTGTCTATCTATCTATGTCTATCTAACAATATGACTGTCTATCTATCTATGTCTATCTAAATAATATGACTGTCTATCTATCAATGTCTATCTAACAATATGACTGTCTATCTATCTATGTCTATCTAACAATATGACTGGTTCATGTTCATCTAACAAATATGACTGTCTGTCTATCTATGTCTATCTAACAATATGACTGTCTGTCTATCTATGTTCATCTAACAATATGACTGTCTGTCTATCTATGTCTATCTAACAATATGACTGTCTGTCTACATTCATGTCTATCTAACAATATGACTGTCTCCATTCATTCATGTCTATCTAACAATATGACTGTCTATCTACCTATGTCTATCTAACAATATGACTGTCTATCTACCTATGTCTATCTAACAATATGACTGTCTATCTACCTATGTCTATCTAACAATATGATCGTCTATCTACCTATGTCTATCTAACAATATGACTGTCTATCCATCTATGTCTATCTAACAATATGACTGTCTATCTATCTATTTCTATCTATCTATTTTCACTGTCCTTACAGCCGCCAATTCAGTGTTCGGTCAATAACAATTTCTTGTATTGTTAAAAGGCAGTAATTTAAGATTCACCTGCCGCCAAGCTGTATCGATGTTTCATTGTTTAATCGATACTAATGACTGTTTGATAATGAAGGAACTAACGAAGTTTGTGCCAGGGATCGATGCTGACTGGTATCGAACGTTATGTTATTTTAAGGATTACGGCGATTTTTTTTTCAAATGAAAGTTCCAGGAAGTGGAGGCTGAAACGAATTGAGTGGTGGTGAGGTTAACATGGTTGGTGGTGAGATGAACGTTGATAATGAGATGCAAACTGATGGTGGATAAAACGAAGGATATGTTAATGGTGAGATAAAAGTTAATGGTGATAAAAGTTAATGGTGAGATAAAAGTTAATGGTGAGATACAAGTTAGGGTGTAATACAAGCTAATGGGGAGATAAAAGCGTTGATGAGATACAAGTTAATGGTGAGATATAAGTTGATGGTGAGATACAAGTTAATGGTGAGATGCAAGTTGATGGTGAGATAAAAGCTAACAGGCGTGAAGGAAGAAAATTGTGAAACGAAACTTCGAGGTGCGATGAAAGCGAAGTTATTGATGAGACCAAGTCGTAAGTCCTGTGATGATGTTAGTATATTATTGTTTGAGTATTTGAGTCATGTTTTATTTATGTGTACCTAGTGATTGCTGATGGTATACAATAAGTATTTAGGTCGTACAATAAAAAAATAGTCATTATTTAGTTCAATTTGAAAACGACGTAAAATTTAGCATGTTTTTGTATTTAGCTTTGACATTAATGCATTGAAGAAACCTAGTAAAGCAGTGGCTCCCAGCCCCGGCCGCGGCCGGTACCGGTCCGTGGATCAGAATGTACCGGGCCGCCTAGAAATATTAACGGACCGCGTGTGAGATCACAAACATTGACCAGTCCACGGCTAGAAAAAGGTTGGAGACTACTCGGTAAAAGTATAGTATTCGCCTCTTCTGCTGTTTTATTTTTTGGCTTTTTAATCCCATAATAAATCTACAATTCAAGTTTCAGCGCAACGAGCCAGACAGTGACAATATGCCAGTTTGTTGTGTCTAGTGAATTGCGCTGTGATGACTTTTATTCCAATGAAAACATTTAAATTTCAGTCTTTAACGGTTGGTATCAATTTCTGTACTCTTGTATACTTATAACCAAAATATCAACAAGGTGTAAAGCAAGTAATTTTTTTGTTTCTGTTAGCTTTACCTTCCAATGGATACTCCAATGCTGTTAAGAAAAGAATAGAAAGAAAGAAAATAAAACAATGATAATAAAATAGTTCAATTGTAAAGAAATGATAGGACAGCTTTTGTAACCATAAAAATAACGCATTTAAAAAGAAACAAGTTTTCTTAATCCGTTAAATAAATTATCTATCTATCTATCTATCTATCTATCTATCTATCTATCTATCTATCTATCTATCTATCTATCTATCTATCTATCTATCTATCTATCTATCTATCTATCTCATCTATCTATCTATCTATCTATCTAATCTATCTATCTATCTATCTATTCATCTATCAATCTATTCTATCTATCTATCTATCTATCTATCTATCTATCTATCTATCTATCCTATCTATCTATCTATCTATCTATCTATCTATCTATATATATATATATATATATATATATATATATATATATATATATATATTATAATTTAAATAGATATACATTTTTTTTAACTTGAAGATTTTCAAAAATGCTTTTTTTCATTTTCAGAAAATTCCACTTTCATATGTGGGAGTCACGTTCAATCATACTCATTCATTGATCAAACCACTAAATAACATTTTTAAAAAAACTGTTTCGAAATAAGATCTGGAACCGGAAGTGTATGAGAACAACATATAAAATAAAACACAAACATACACACACGCACGCACATTAAACAATTGGACAATACGGGGGGTATTTATATACCCAGAATTCAATTGAGGAAACCATGAACACAATACTCTTTGGACAGTAAGAGGGGATGCTATCCAGCCAATCAGAATTGTTGAGTCTCTAGGTAGAAATGAAAACAAACTGACTCGGATCTTTTCAAAGAGAAAAGTAGTCAGCGAGACGTGCCTCTATTGAGTGATTCAAATTGACTTGAGAATCTAATACGATTCAATTCATGAAATGAATCATTTAAAAAGGTTTTAAAAAAGAGTTTCGGACTACTAAGAATAATGTAAACATGTATGACGTCATCACTAATATGTGTACTCCGGTTAAATGATTGATTCATTTATTAGGTTGCAATGATAAATATATTTATTTCCCGAGGTTCATAGTACTATCACACGGATACGTACAGAGCCAAATCTAGCTAGTTCAGCGCCCTGTGCAAGTTTGAATTTTGTGACGCCCTACTCCAGATTTGAAAACTGCTATTTCGGAGACTCTCCCCTAGTTCGGCGCCCTGTGTGAGTTGAATTTTAAAAACTTCAAATTATTTAACTGTGCTATTTCGAGGCGTCCCCCAGTTCTGGCGCCCTGCGCGCTCTCTCTCTCTCTCTCTCTCTCTCTCTCTCTCTCTCTCTTAGAACTCTCTCAGTGAAACTGCGGGCTGAGACTTAGTTTTTAGAGCCCATGAGATTAAACTCGCATGTGTCTCAACATCTGGAGACTCGCCATAAAGCCCGATGGCCAGCAAGCTTCCGGACTGGTCCACCCTGCGGTCCGCCAGCCGGGACACTCGAAAAGCACGTGATCTATTGTTTCATCCAACTCCCTGCAGTGACGTCAGATAAATCCAAATTCCCCATCCAACCCCCAGGCTTCATATCGATGAGATATTATCATTTCAGTCACAACTGTACCAGTCTCTGTGATCAAAAGTAATTTTAATATATTTATTTGTAGGCTCTCCGATAAACAGCAGTTATGATAGTCTCTTCATCCTACGATAAACAGAAATTATAATAGTCTCTTCACCCTACGATAAAGAGAAATTATAATAGTCTCTTCACCCTACGATAAACAGCAGTTATAATAGTCTCTTCAACCTACGATAAACAGCAGTCATAATTGTCTCTTCATCCTAAGACAAACAGCAGCTATGACAGTCTTTCATCCTAATTATTTTATGACAGTTTAGGAGACAGAAAAGAATAATATTTGGCAGTTAAACCATGTGTATACAAACAGGTACTTATTCACAAATTATGTCACAATTGAATGTGTCACCACTTCACTAAAAGTCTCACTGTTCAACCAAATCAAACTCCACCATTAAATGTAATTGAAACCTTTTACCCTCCGACATATTGTTGTCCGGTTTCTTTTTTTTATTTCCAGCTCCAACATCCATTAAATCCGCCTTGTCCTAATGCATTTCAAAAACAATGTTTTCTTTGGTAACCTCTGGACCATTTGGTTGTGTACACTTATCTCCACTTTAAACCTCTTCACTCTAAAAATGAACTGGTTTGCATTTTAATATGCAATTCTAATTCTTGAACTAGTCATTGAAGATATTAAAAGTTCGCATATTTTTTTGTGAGATTAGCTGATTTTCAAAGAATCAAAACAAAAACAAAACAAAAACAACATCTTACACAGAAATGGACATAAAGCGTTAAATGTTCATGTTTTCAAAGTATTCCAGTGTCCATTGTTTCACTTCAGTGAACAACAAACAATTTGATAACATCAGCAACATTTCACTTTCCTCAATTTCAGTTGTTTTTTTTTTTTAATTATATGAAATATGTACGTAAACTGGAAACATGGGCTGATTGAAGGCCCACTCTAATGTGAGTCTCATGTGTGGATGTATTATACACGGGCTCACCCCAAGGGCCCGCGTGCATAAGGGAGTCAAATCTTTTATTATTTTTATTCACAAGTCTCAGTCTGTATGGATGGGGGCACTAACGCTTGGGTTAGCGAGGGGCCATTGTGCTTTTTATTAGATTATGATGTAATCTAGAGTTTTACAGAGAACATATACACTAAATAACTGAAGATTATTTGTGATTATTAAATATATTAGTGCAAGAAGGCTTGCAATATTAGGGGGCCTTCGTTGTTAACATTTGGGTATCTATCTATCTATCTATCTATCTATCTATCTATCTATCTATCTATCTATCTATCTATCTATCTATCTATCTATCTATCTATCTATCTATCTATCTATCTATCTATCTATCTATCTATCTACTTATCTATCTATCCATCCATCCATCCATCCATCCATCCATCCATCCATCCATCCATCCATCCATCCATCTATCTATCTATCTATCTATCTATCTATCTATCTATATTTATCTATCTATCTATCTATCTATCTATCTATCTATCTATCTATCTATCTATCTATCTATCTATGTATGTATGTATGTATGTATGTATGTATGTATGTATGTATGTATCTATGTATCTATGTATCTATGTATCTAGTATCTATCTATCTATCTATCTATTTATCTATCTAGTATCTATCTATCTATCTATCTATCTATCTATCTATCTATCTATCTATCTATCTATCTATCTATCTATCTATCTATCTATCTATCTATCTATCTATCTATCTATCTATCTATCTATCTATCTATCTATCTATCTATCTATCTATCTATCTATTTATCTATCTGTCTATCTTTCCTTCTGTCTGTCTGCATATCTATGTATCTTTCTATTGATCCAATATATATATATATATATATATATATATATATATATATATATATATATATATAGCTAAACAAAGTTACCAGTATCGTATTAGATTAAAGAGTTTAGCCTCAAGTACAAAGAAAATATTTTCGGTCTAAAAGAAAGATTGTCACTTTGATAGAAAGCGAAAAGTAAGAAATAACATATTCATGCAACTCACGGTATTAGCGTAAACCAAAACAAAAGGCCCGTATATGACCAACAAAACTTGCCAAAAAAAACAAATGAAACATATTTTGTACTAGACAATTACATATAAACACAACCAAAAATGTTTCTTACTTAACCGTGGAACTATTTTATTTCGCGAGCAGTAGAAAAACGCCATCATACAAAGAGATGTAGCGAGGCAAAGGGACACAACTCTGTGTTTGTACATTTACAGAACCACAATAGGAAGACAATGACTGATGAGTTAACAATTTCTCTGCCCGGTTCACTCTCCCCTTTCCCCTTTATCCACCATTTCTTACAAGTTTGACCACAGTATAAATGGGTGGCCAAAGACTGAAGCCATCAATTTGGCCACATTGGATTATGGGTTCTTTTTTTTCCCTTGATGGCCCTATTTTTATTTTTCAAACAAAACATCGTGGCTAAAAGATAAACCAATGAGGCTATGTCACCTGACTTTTTAATTATAGTCGCCTGTCGGTGATGTCTCTGGTTTATCATTACTTATATATAAGTCAAAGACTGATTTAGGTCAGTTAAGCCCCCCCCACACCTCAAAGAAAAATATGGGCCTAAAATAGAAGATACTGAATATCCTTTATACTTAAGTGCCGTTAGGGGCCCATTAGGGTATTGCCCCGAACAACCATGGCACCGGAAGTCGTCTCTGCTACTAGAGCATTGGTGGCGAACCTATTTGGGGCCGTGTGCCCTAAATTTACATCCCCGACCCCACATTGGTTAAGGGCAAAAAAGAATGTATTAAAATGTTTATAGCAAAGTGCCAACACTCCAATTAAAATTAAAGAAAGTGATATTTTTAGTCGCGTGTCGACTGATGAGGCTCTGCGTGCCGACTGTGGCTCAAGTGCCATAGGTTCGGCACCCACGGTACCAGAGTAAGTTTATCTTACTTAGATTTTGTAGACGTCTTGTCTTGCATTCAATTTTTGTAGTGTGCATGTCTGTAGGCGTCTTGTCTGGTGTTCGATGATTGTAGTATGGATGTTATGTCTCCAGGCATCTTGACTGGTGTTAGATGATTGTAGAGTGCATGTTATTTCTCTAGGCGTCTAGTCTGGTGTTAGATGATTGTAGTGTGCATGTTATGTCTCTAGGCATCTTGCCTGGTGTAAGATAATTGTGGTGTGCACGTTATGTCTCTAGGCGTCTAGTTTGGTGTTAGATGATTGTAGTGTGGATGCTATGTCTGTAGGCGTCTTGTCTGGTGTTCGATGATTGTAGTGTGCATGTTATGTCTGTAGGCGTCTTGTCTGGTGTTCGATGATTGTAGTGTGCATGTTATGTCTATAGGCGTCTTGTCTGGTGTTCCATGATTGTAGTTTTTAATTTTCCTCTACTAACTCATCATCCCCCCTTTACTCATTTCTCCACCAAACAAACTCTATAGTGGACACAACGAAATTGTCTGACCGTTGTCAATATTGACCACTGGCGATTCGGTCACAAACGATCGTGTGATTCCCATTTCGGGTTTGAGTAAGAGTGTGTAAGAGAGTGTAAGAAAGTGTAAGAGAGTGTGTAAGAAAGTGTAAAAGAGAGTGTAAGAAAGTGTAGGTGAGTGTGTAAGAAAGTGTGTAAGAGAGTGTGTAAAGTGTGTAAGACAGTGATAATGGGGAAACTGTGTGTGTATGTGTGTGTGTGTGTGTGTGTGTGTGTGAGAGAGAGAGAGAGACAATGTGAGATATTCCATGTGTATCTATATGAATCTGTTCCTGTCCACTGAAATATGTGTGAATGCTACAAATGTTTCTGATTAAAGCTAAATACGATCTAATGTGTTGAATATTTATGATTGTGTAAGGATTGTGCTTGGATATATGCCGACGCGTCTCTATCAATGCCAAATGCGGTTTTTGCCATCGTTGGAGTGTGTTGAATCTACACAAGTCTCTCCCATGTTTGTAAATGTGTATGTATTTATTTGAAAGTGTATGACTTAAGCCACACCTATAACTAATGTATTATTTGGAGCAGTGATTCTCAAAATGGTCGTTGTGAGACGGTTATCGAGAATATGTATAACTTATTTTAACTTGGCTTTCTTTTCCATTTTGATATTCTTTTTGCAAGTCACTCGCAAATACCGAGCATGTTTCTTAGAAGGTAGAGTGAATTGTAAATGTTTGACAATCTCTGTTTTGATATTAGGAGAAGGGGGAATGTTTAAACAATTCTCTCTAAAATATATGTTCTATTTCCCAATGATTTCTCTAAAATATATGTTCTTATTCCCAATGATTTCTCTAAAATATATGTTCTATTTCCCAATGATTTCTCTAAAAGTTGTCTGTAATTTTAAACATAAACTCAAACGTTTAAAATACTGTTATCAGAAGCATAGCTTAATTTTATTACTTATATTATTTCATATATTATTAGTTTATTATTACTTATTTTTACCAAAGAATTCGAAGAAAAGCTATAAAAGAGAAAGCAATACATGACTCAGTATATGAGCACTGCAACATACAGCTGGATGTAGAGGTCAAAACTGGATGTAGAGGTCACAACTAGATGTAGAGGTCAAAACTAGATTTAGAGGTCAAAACTAGATGTAGAGGTCAAAACGAGATGTAGAGGTCAAAACTGGATACATTGTCACTGCTGAATGTACATATACAAAACGTTCAACTCAAATGTTAACGTCATATACATTCACTTTCCTGTTCTCCTGTCTATAATGTGTTCACATCGTGTCAGTATTGTTCATATTGTGACAAAATGTGTCCCATTTGTGTCAGTATTGTGTCCATATTGTGAC
Organism: Bulinus truncatus; assembly: GCA_021962125.1. NCBI lineage: Eukaryota > Metazoa > Mollusca > Gastropoda > Planorbidae > Bulinus > Bulinus truncatus. Next base: position 8,322,955 of record JAGDYQ010000012.1, read on the forward strand.
AATAATGTGTTGATATTGTGTAAATATTGTGACAATAATGTGTCCACATCGTGTCAGTATTGTGTCCATATTGTGACAAAAATGTATCCCATTTATGTCAGTATTGTGTCCATATTGTGACAATAATGTGTCAATATCTTGTCAATATTGTGTCACATCTGTAGGAAATGATGAAGAACACTGCTTTACGCAGCTGGACTTCAAGACGACATCAAACAATCTATTTATATTTACAACCGTGTCATTAAGAAAGTAAATTGTATTGATTGGTTTGTTTCATGTGTTTAAACAAAATTATTTTTTTTTAAAAATCACGTAAATAGAACGTCCAGGAGAGAGTAAACTAAGAGGAAATAAAAAATGTAAGACTGTACTAGTCGATAAACGTGATTGAAGTTTTAATAAACTAACTCGTGATTGCGGAGCACAAGTGCAGGTCAAGGTAAGGGGTACAGTAAAGGAAAACTTTAGACCTGCATTGCAGTGGCACAATACCTTTTCAGCGCCCCTGCCCCCCATTTCGAAAACCATATAATATTGCATGTAAAATATATCATTTGGCGACCCTTTGGAGTAGCACCCGGGGCATGATGTCCCCTGGCCCCCCCCTCCACTACGGCACTGCTACATTGTTAAACTTTTACATTAAATATCGCACAAGGATGGCGAAATGTGGGAATGCTTTTAAAGCTGGATACTGCTCTCAGTAAATGTGTACGTGAAGAAACTGCTCTCAGTAAATGTGTCCGTGAAGAAACTGCTCTCAGTAAATGTGTCCGTGAAGAAACTGCTCTCAGTAAATGTGTCCGTGAAGAAACTGCTCTCAGTAAATGTGTGCGTGAAGAAACTGCTCTCAGTAAATGTGTCCGTGAAGAAACTGCTCTCAGTAAATGTGTCCGTGAAGAAACTGCTCTCAGTAAATGTGTCCGTGAAGAAACTGCTCTCAGTAGATGTGTCCGTGAAGAAACTGCTCTCAGTAAATGTGTCCGTGAAGAAACTGCTCTCAGTAAATGTGTCCGTGAAGAAACTGCTCTCAGTAAATGTGTCCGTGAAGAAACTGCTCTCAGTAGATGTGTCCGTGAAGAAACTGCTCTCAGTAAATGTGTACGTGAAGAAACTGCTCTCAGTAAATGTGTCCGTGAAGAAACTGCTCTCAGTAAATGTGTCCGTGAAGAAACTGCTCTCAGTAAATGTGTCCGTGAAGAAACTGCTCAGTAAATGTGTGCGTGAAGAAACTGCTCTCAGTAAATGTGTCCGTGAAGAAACTGCTCTCAGTAAATGTGTCCGTGAAGAAACTGCTCTCAGTAAATGTGTCCGTGAAGAAACTGCTCTCAGTAGATGTGTCCGTGAAGAAACTGCTCTCAGTAAATGTGTCCGTGAAGAAACTGCTCTCAGTAAATGTGTCCGTGAAGAAACTGCTCAGTAGATGTGTCCGTGAAGAAACTGCTCTCAGTAGATGTGTCCGTGAAGAAACTGCTCTCAGTAAATGTGTCCGTGAAGAAACTGCTCTCAGTAAATGTGTCCGTAAAGAAACTGCTCTAGTAGATGTGTCCGTAAAGAAACTGCTCTCAGTAAATGTGTCCGTGAAGAAACTGCTCAGTAAAATGTGTCCGTGAAGAAACTGCTCTCAGTAAATGTGTCCGTGAAGAACCTGCTCTCAGTAGATGTGTCCGTGAAGAAACTGCTCTCAGTAAATGTGTCCGTGAAGAAACTGCTCTCAGTAAATGTGTCCGTGAAGAAACTGCTCAGTAAATGTGTCCGTAAGAAACTGCTCTCAGTAGATAACCGGGGTAAAGATTCTGCTCAGTAAATGTGTCCGTGAAGAAACTGCTCTCAGTAAATGTGTCCGTGAAGAAACTGCTCAGTAAATGTGTCCGTGAAGAACCTGCTCTCAGTAGATGTGTCCGTGAAGAAACTGCTCTCAGTAAATGTGTCCGTGAAGAAACTGCTCTCAGTAAATGTGTCCGTGAAGAAACTGCTCTCAGTAAATGTGTCCGTGAAGAAACTGCTCTCAGTAGATGTGTCCGTGAAGAAACCCTCAGTAGATGTGTCCGTGGAAACTGCTCTCAGTAAATGTCCGTGAAAACTGCTCTCAGTAGATGTGTCCGTGAAGAAACTGCTCTCAGTAAATGTGTCCGTGAAGAAACTGCTCTCAGTAAATGTGTCCGTGAAGAAACTGCTCTCAGTAAATGTGTCCGTAAAAACTGCTCTTAGTAATGTGTCAAATAATAAAAATTGGTCTAAGTAAAAAAATGCTTGAAAGCAAATTATGATAATAATAATAATAAACTTTGATCTATGGCGTATTGACTGCAAATAATTTTCAGAATAAATTGCCTTGTTTTACTAAGATTCGAAGTTTACATATATATATATATATATATATATATATATATATATATATATATAGGTGATAATGTAAAAAATATTTTTATGAAAATCACTTGCAATCGAGGAACTTTTTATGTGTAATTTAAGAATATCAATTGCATTTTTGATTTTTTTAAAAAAGCTCCCCCTCCTCCCCTTTTTCGGAAGAAAAAAGTGGAAAATATTTCTTTTTTCAAAAAAAAAAGGACATTTTTTTTAGCTTAACTCAAAAGAGTAATAATAATAACTAATCAACTTTTATTAACAAATAAGATACAGATCAGTTAGTAATATGTACAGAATGTACAAGAAATGTTTAAAACATATTTTTTCCTATGAACTTCAGATTCAAAAATTGAAATTTTCTCGATTTTGCATGAAGTTCCCTCCATCAGTTTCACAGCACGTTCAGCAATTTGGTTAGATCTGGGAATGTCAATTAATGACTTTTCGACTGACCAATGGGTCTTTAAACACTTAATTGCCTTCTTGCATTTTATCCTGATGAGTGAGGTAAACAGTTCATTGAAGGACGCTTCATATATGTTGAGAATGGAACCAAGCATTTGCCCATTCGTAGCAGATGAAGTTGCAGGAGCGAGGATGTTGCGCCACTCTGGTATCAGAAAAAATGATATAACAGTATATATCGCACGTGAGTTCCATCTTGCCTGGTGTAAATTTGGTAGTTTCTTCCAGTTGATGCGAGGCCAACGTGAAGTTGTTTTGTAATGACGATATGCCTGACATAATTCATATAAGAACTTGAAATCATCTCGCCATCCAGGGTTCTCGTCTGTGCTAACATCATCTGTCGCAACGAGGCGGTAATCAGCCTGAAGAGACATAGTTTTGTGTTAACTGGTCAATGAAGGAATAGTTGAGTTTTGGTTTGCTCGTTGGCTCTTGGATAAAAAATTCATGACATGTTTCAAAAGGAGGTCGAGTACATGGTGCTGACACCCAATATATTGTGGCTTCTGAAAGCCCTTGCTCAAGACATCATCCTGTATGAGCTTTTCCCATGCAAACGACTAGTATTTACTGCGGTCGTGTCGCATATTATCATGCCAATATTTTTTCAAGCATCATATCATCAAGTAGCTGATGTAGTTCCTTGTGAATGGCCGCGGCAGAACCACTCTCACATTTAATAATAAGTTTGATTTCGGTTGTCATATTTTTCAGCAGAACTACTTGATACTCTTCCCCCTTGAACTTTTACCATCAAACTGGAGACAATAGAGTTCTTTGCTTTGAAGTTTTTGAACAATTTTGGTTTTCATTTTACGTCCTACAGAGATTACTTTCCAGACACCCGCCTGACTTGGAACTGGGCACATCGTGACCCTGTTCAGCAATGGTTGCAAGAACATCATATGCTTTATGTGTAGAAATGTTGTTTTGCAGTACTAGCAAACCCGCTGTTGTAGTGCTTGCTCTTTGGTATTTCGGTTTGCATTCAGGAGAAGATGACGTGGAAGAATAGGTTGGCAAGTCGGGTGAAGAAGCAGAGGTTTCAGAATCCGAAGATTCTGAGACAGTTGTATGTGTTTGTATAGGTTGCGATTGAGAAGAGCTGGCTTGTGATTGGGTTTTTGATAGTCGGATTCGTTTTCTTGGGTGGATTGATTCCAAAGGGGCTTGTTTGACCATTGAATAACCAATCTTTCCTCCACTCTTAACTTGCCTCTGGTAGAGTTCTTTATCCTCCGTGCTTTTCCATTCTCCATTAACGTTGGTGACATCAAATAACTGAGAAAGTGTTGTAGTAAATTTATCAGACGGATTCTTTTTGTTTTTGTCATATAAATCAATCAGGCAATTGAGTTTCTTTCTGATGAGTGCGCTGGATAATAGTGGAAAGTCTAGAATTTCCCTCCAAAGCAATTCTATATCCGTAATCATAATTTTGATTCGATCCAGCCGCCGCTTCTGGCTATTGAACAGAAAAGTGAAGTTTCCAAGAATTTGACGGTTTGTAGGCATCCGTGTGAGATTGTTTAGCCTATCTGTCTATCTGTCTAACAATATGTCTTTCTATCTATCCATGTCTATCTACTTTCACTATCCTGACAGTAAGACTTGCAATCTTGCACTGAAAACGAGATAGTTTATCCAAAATATTCAAAAATATTCCACAATGTTCTAAAAAATATTCCAGAATATATATTATATATTTGCACCTGAAACAGAAAATAAAAAAAGAAGTTATAACAATAATGAAATAGTTATATATTGTGAACTCACCCCAAGCTGGGGCGAGTTCAAACTGCGCGATATGTGAACCAAACGAAAAAATTAAAAATAGGGGAACTTTTTTCAATTTAAAAAAAAAAATTAATGTTGCTACTGTCATCTACATATAATTGTTCCTCGAATGTGAGGGGTTTCAGTTTCGTTACGAAAAATAATGAAAATAGTTATCACTAATATATATATATATATATATATATCATTGTTCTATAGCTGAGGAAGGACTAAATTGAATTCTTGAAATTAATTCTATTAAGAGAACACAAAATTGATCTAATTAGAAGGCAAAAGCTATTCTCGGTGCAGTTTCCCATGTAGCGTGCTGTCAGCCTGTCTTTACATTCCAGGCTTCCCTTTAATTGACTCACAGGCCCTTTATGCATTTAATGGGATGGCTTTTTGCCGTATAGAGGAATGTCAATAGAGAGGGACGCGATGCATAAAATGACAGACGTCTGTCCCTCTAAATAAAGATAATTTTAAAATCCATGATTTCACAGGCCGTCGCACACACGTATAAACACACACGCACGCACACACGTATACACACACAAATATTCACACCCACACACACACACAAGCGCGTTCACCTACACAGAAGTGTATAACGGGAAGATGGCGGAACCCACTTCGCGTGTTTTCAAAGTTTTCGTTTGCACGCATGTTGCTGCTAATGGTGTCGCCATGGCAACCGGGCGTCAGTCTGCCACAGCGCACTTGGGGTTCCGTTGTCAGGTATCGGGCCTCAAAGATGTTTTGGGACCGTGAATTGGGGTTTGGGGGTGGGAGGAGTGGAGGTTCAATCTCAAAAATCAGTTATCAATAGAAATTCGTTTAGTTTCCTCGTCATATTTTTCCGAATTCCATTTTTGAAAAAAAGAATTAGACTGCGCAACTTTGGGAAGAAATTTGAAATTTTCGTGCACAACCATAGTGCACAATATAGAGTTCAGTAGGAAATATTAAATGCGCTCGCTGCAAAGTTGTTTTTTATTGCGCTCGGTGAATTCAGTTTTCGCGCACACACATACGCGCACAGCTTGAAGGTTACAATGGTTTATAAGCCCTCTAAAAAAACAAAACAAAAATTCAAAATGGTCGCCAATAAAAGAAAGAAGAACAGGTGTGATGACCACTGACCTAATGAACTGTGATTACTCTCCCCCCTTTTGCCACACCGCCTCTGATTTCAGTCAGACTGAAAAAGAGGATGTTAAACTTCTCTGGTTATTTTTCTAGTAAGCTGTCTAGAGTTAATTGTAAAAAAAAATTTACATATTCAAAACGTTCAACTAAAATGTTGACGTCATATACATTCACTTTCCTGTTCTCCTGTCAATAATGTGTCCACGTCGTGTCAGTATTGTGTCCATATAGTGACAATAATGTGTCCACATCGTGTCAGTTTGTGTCCATATTGTGACAAAAATGTGTCCCATTTGTGTCAGAATTGTGTCCATATTGTGACAATAATGTGTCCACATCGTGTCAGTATTGTGTCCATATTGTGACAATAATGTGTCCACATCGTGTCAGTATTGTGTCCATATTGTGACAATAATGTGTCAATAATTAGTCTGTTATTAATTTGATTACAGTCTGCCAGTCTGTCTACATTCCTATTTAACCATTCGGCATAAATTTATAATTCACTAATAATCAAATTTATTTCTGAAATGTTGTTAGACAGACTGATAGTGACTACATAAGCTATATTCGTTTTTTTTTATGTCTAGAAATTTCAACATTGAATTTTCTGTATGACAACTGAATATATATATATATTTCTTTCACTATATGTTCTCGAGACAGTCCCCCCTCCACGTGCCTCACACTATCTCCCACCTTACTTCCCTCACCCCCCACCCCTCACACTTCATATTCTCCCACTTTCATTTAATTTTTTTTTTCTCAAGCCATCTCCATATTAAACTAGCTGCTGTTGGCGGGAAAATTCTCCAAGCATGGCACTGCATATGAAGAAGTTGGCCAGGTCTTCAGGGGGTTTAGGGAACGAAATGTGGGGACATGATGAAAACTTCGGAGCGTCATCGTCAGTGGTAGACGGGGTTGAAATATCAAGCACTAGTTCATTGCTTTCAATCTTGTAATGGAAAGGGCGGGGGTGGGGGTGGGGGAGACAACTTATACACAGAGGTTCTCACGCTGTCCATCGCAGTTGAGATTTTTTTTAAAGTTTAACTCAATTTACTCAGTTTCGGAGAGGTATTTGGAGAGGTATTTGGAGAGGTATTTGGAGTTTACCTTATTTTCGTTTTCTTAAAATCAAAAGCGCACTTTATAATGAGAATCATGCACAATGGTTCTGGCGTCGTTAACCTTATTTATGTTTTCATAATGTTTTACAGGACTATTTGTTGTTGTTGTTTTAAAAGAATACACAGTTCTCTAACATAAATACACAGCTGTTAGAATACACAGTTGTTAGAATACACAGTTGTTAGAATACACAGCTGTTAGAAAACACAGTTGTTAGAATACACAGCTGTTAGAAAACACAGTTGTTAGAATAAACAGTTGTTAGAATACACAGCTGTTAGAATACACAGCTGTTATAATACACAGTTGTTAGAATACACAGCTGTTAGAATACACAGCTGTTAGAATACACTGCTGTTAGAATACACAGCTGTTAGAATACACAGTTGTTAGAATACAGCTGTTAGAATACACAGTTGTTAGAATACACAGTTGTTAGAATACACAGTTGTTAGAATACACAGTTGTTAGAATACAAAGTTGTTAGAATACACAGCTGTTAGAATACACAGTTGTTAGAATACACAGTTGTTAGAATACACAGCTGTTAGAAAACACAGTTGTTAGAATACACAGTCGTTAGAATACACAGTTGTTAGAATACACAGTTGTTAGAATACACAGCTGTTAGAAAACACAGTTGTTAGAATACACAGTTGTTAGAATACACAGTTGTTAGAATACACAGCTAGAAAACACAGCTGTTAGAATACACAGCTGTTAGAAAACACAGTTGTTAGAATACACAGCTCGTTAGAATACACATTGTTAGAAAACACAGTTGTTAGAATACACAGTTGTTATAATACACAGTTGTTAGAATACACAGCTGTTAGAAAACACAGTTGTTAGAATAAACAGTTGTTAGAATACACAGCTGTTAGAATGTCGTTAGAATGTTAAAGTTATTAGAATACACAGCTGTTAGAATACACAGTTGTTAGAATACACTGCTGTTAGAATACACAGCTGTTAGAATACACAGTTGTTGAATACATAGAATATTAGAATACACAGTTGTTAGAATATACAGTTGTTAGAATACACAGCTGTAGAATACACAGCTGTTAGAATACACACACTGTTAGAATACACTGCTGTTAGAATACACAGCTGTTAGAATACACAGTTGTTAGAATACACAGCTGTTAGAAAACACAGTTGTTAGAATAAACAGTTGTTAGAATACACAGCTGTTAGAATACACAGCTGTTAGAATACACAGTTGTTAGAATACACAGCTGTTAGAATACATAGCTTTGTTAGATACACAGCTGTTAGAATACACAGTTAGAATACACAGCTGTTAGAATATACAGTTGTTAGAATACACAGCTGTTAGAATACACAGTTGTTGAATACACAGTTGTTAGAATACACAGCTGTTAGAATACACAGTTTTTAGAAACACAGTTGTTAGAAACGTCACAGTTGTTAGAATACACAGTTGTTAGAATACACAGCTGTTAGAATGTCGTTACAGTTGTTAGAATACACAGTTGTTAGAACAACACAGTTGTTGAATACACAGTTGTTAGAATACACAGTTGTTAGAATACACAGATGTTAGAATACACAGATGTTAGAATACACAGATGTTAGAATACACAGTTGTTAGAATACACAGTTGTTAGAATACACAGCTGTTAGAAAACACAGTTGTTAAATTACCAGTTGTTAGAATACACAGTTGTTAGAATACACAGCTGTTAGAAAACACAGTTGTTAGAATACACAGCTGTTAGAATACACAGTTGTTAGAATACACAGTTGTTAGAATACAAAGTTGTTAGAATACACAGCTGTTATAATACACAGTTGTTAGAATACACAGTTGTTAGAATACACAGCTGTTAGAAAACACAGTTGTTAGAATACACAGTCGTTAGAATACACAGCTGTTAGAAAACACAGTTGTTAGAATACACAGTTGTTAGAATACACAGCTGTTAGAAAACACAGTTGTTAGAATACACAGTTGTTAGAATACACAGTTGTTAGAATACACAGTTAGAATACACAGTTGTTAGAAAACACAGCTGTTAGAAAAGCACAGTTGTTAGAATACACAGTTGTTAGAATACACAGTTGTTAGAATACACAGTTGTTAGAATATACAGCTGTTAGATAACACAGTTGTTAGAATACACAGTTGTTAGAATACACAGCTGTTAGAATACACAGTTGTTAGAATACACAGCTGTTAGAATACAAAGTTGTTAGAATACACAGTTGTTAGAATACAAAGTTGTTAGAATACACAGTTGTTATTACAGTTGTTAGAATACACAGCTGTTAGAATACACAGCTTGTAGAAAACAAAGTTGTTAGAATACATAGTTGTTAGAATACACAGTTGTTAGAATACACAGCTGTTAGAAAACACAGTTGTTAGAATACACAGTTGTTAGAATACACAGCTGTTAGAATACACAGTTGTTAGAATACACAGTTGTTAGAATACAAAGTTGTTAGAATACACAGTTGTTAGAATACACAGTTGTTAGAATACACAGCTGTTAGAATACACAGCTGTTAGAAAACACAGTTGTTAGAATACACAGTTGTTAGAATACACAGCTGTTAGAAAACACAGTTGTTAGAATACACAGTTGTTAGAATACACAGCTGTTAGAAAACACAGTTGTTAGAATACACAGCTGTTAGAAAACACAGTTGTTAGAATACACAGTTGTTAGAATACACAGCTGTTAGAAAACACAGTTGTTAGAATACACAGTTGTTAGAATACACAGCTGTTAGAATACACAGTTGTTAGAATACACAGCTGTTAGAATACACAGTTGTTAGAATACACAGCTGTTAGAATACACAGTTGTTAGAATACACAGCTGTTAGAATACACAGCTGTTAGAATACACTGCTGTTAGAATACACAGCTGTTAGAATACACAGTTGTTAGAATACATAGCTGTTAGAATACACAGCTGTTAAAATACACAGCTGTTAGAATACAAAGACAGAGACTGATATTGACTGATAGTGACAGATAATAATAATTGATAGTGACTGACTGAATGTGATCGATAGTGACAGATAATAATAATTGATAGTGACTGACTGAATGTGATCGATAGTGACTGATTGCAGATGATTGTGGATGATTGTGACAGATGGTATTCAATGTTTAGAAACTCTTTATTGTCAACCTTAAAACATAGTTTTTTTTTTCGACCTATCCATTCATTGTTTGTTTTATCCAACTCGCAAAAATGTATTTACAAACAATGAGGTTGAAGCGGCAAAAAATACAAAATTAGACCGTCCGATGTCACTAATGTAGGTTTGTATACTGGGGGTCGGGTATTGACAAAATGAGACCACCCTAGGTACGAGATATTCACACGGGAAACGGCCCGCACTTAGAGGCTGAGATACCTTGTCTACACGGCAGGTCAGTCTGATACTTTAAACATCCTGATTTGAAAGAAAATATACGATCTATGCGGCACTGAGACATGAACACGTCATCTTTCAAGGGACAGAGACTCAGTGAATTACATCGGAATAATTCTGACTACAGTGGACACTGATGTCAAGAGGGCTAAACCATGGCTGCAGATTTATTTCTTGAGTTTGAATAGATTGAACTTTTCCTTGAGTTTGAATAGATTGAACTTTTCCGAGTTTGAATAGATTGAACTTTTCCTTGAGTTTCAATAGACTGAACTTTTCCTTGAGTTTGAATAGATTGAACTTTTCCTTGAGTTTCAATAGATTGAACCTTTCGTTAAGTTTGAATAGATTGAACTTTTCCTTGAGTTTGAATAGATTGAACTTTTCCTTGAGTTTGAATAGACTGAACTTTTCATTGAGTTTGAATAGATTGAACTTTTCCTTGAGTTTGAATAGATTGAACTTTTATTGAGTTTTAGTAGAATGAACTTTTCCTTGAGTTTGAATAGATTGAACTTTTCCTTGATTTGAATAGATTGAACTTTTCCTTGAGTTTGAATAGACTGAACTTTTCCTTGAGTTTCAATAGACTGAACTTTTCCTTGAGTTTGAATAGACTGAACTTTTCCTTGAGTTTGAATAGACTGAACTTTTCCTTGAGTTTCAATAGATTGAACTTTTCCTTGAGTTTGAATAGACTGAACTTTTCCTTGAGTTTGAATAGATTGAACTTTTCCTTGAGTTTCAATACATTGAACCTTTCGTTAAGTTTGAATAGATTGATTTTTTCCTTGAGTTTGAATAGATTGAACTTTTCCTTGAGTTTGAATATATTGAACTTTTCCTTGAGTTTGAATAGACTGAAGATTTCCTTGAGTTTGAATATATTGAACTTTTCCTTGAATTTGTTTACTTTAATAGAAATAATAAAATATGAAGTATAACATTTTCCCGATTGAACTATGTAGATTGAACTATGTAGATTGAACTATGTAGATTGAACTATGTAGATTTGAAGAAAAAGAAGCTGTTTGACAAAGATAGAAATGTTTACTAATACGACTAATGTTTTAATTTTTTTTTACTAATATTGTTTTAGAGTGATTTACTTAATAACAGAGATGGTCACGTTGTAAAGCACTCGTCTGTCACCCTAAGGGTCCCTGATTCGATCTCCGGTGAGGACATATGGATTTTTCAGGTCATGTTTAAAGTCTCCTCTATATCTCCCGTGGTGCACTATCGGCAATGGTGGGGATGGAGAAGGGCGCCATAAAAAAACCATCCCATACAGTGGTTTATAGGATATAAGATATTTTATCTTATCCTTACAGGGACTTCACGCAGACACACACTGCTTAAAAAGTTTAAAGCATTTTTCAAGCGAAATTTGATTTTTTTCTGTCCATCTGTAATTCTTTATTCATCTGTCTATCAATTATAAATGTCTGTCAACCAGTGCTGGATTTAAGAAAAAAATCAGTGCCGAGGATGAACAAAAAAATCTGCAGAGCCGGGGATAAATGTCTGTGGTTTCATCCCCGGCAGGGATATATTAGCTAAAGCTGAGCCGGGGATAAATGTCTGTGGTTTCATCCCCTGCAGGGATATATTAGCTAAAGCAGAGCCGCGGGTAAATGTCTGTGGTTTCATCCCCGGCAGGGATATATTAGCTAAAGCAGAGCCGGGGATAAATGTCTGTGGTTTCATCCCCGGCAGGGATATATTAGCTAAAGCAGAGCCGGGGATGACAGTTCTTAGTGCCGGGGTTATCCCCGCATCTCCGGCGGTAAATCGAAACCCTGCTGTCAACGAATATATACATTTATTATTTAATCGATCCTGTAACTATATATCGAATCTACGTGCATTTTACATACATATAAGTTTCTTGATTTTTTTGTGACTGTCTTCTACGTTCTTTGATAAAAAATGCTTCTTTTATGTTCATATATATATAAATCTTCAGTCTCAAATATTCCGGATATGGTTTCTAAAGAAACACAAAAATATCCAATCCACTCAGAGCTGTCCACTGTAACGAAAAGTAATGAAAATGATGAAAAGGAAGAAAAAAGAAAGTACTATTAATCACGTTTTCATCTAAAGAAACGTATTGGACCAGTAAATACAATTATCATCGCTACAAGGACATTGTAAAAGTTCCTCCAACTTGACTTGTCTCCTTTCACAAAAATCCTATTTTCTGTTTCAGGCTTCAAATTTCATCATAAAGAGAAAAAGTGGAATTTCCCGAACACTTGGAAATTACAATTGGACAAAAATAAAACGAAATGAAGAAAATGAATTAATCTTGTAAGAATTGAAACGGGGGGGGGAGACATAATTAACTTAATATGTATTAATATTATTATTTAAGTCCATTGTAGATAGAATAGATTCATTGTGACTAGGTACTTACCATGAGCTTTAGGGAGACTTTTCTAAGACTCTGGTATATGTTGTAGTAAAATATAGTAAATATATGTGATGCGAAGAATACTGATCAATTGAAGCAGTCATCTTTCAGTGGCGTAGCGAGCCTAACTCGCGCCCGGGGCACAATACCTTTTTAGCGCCCCCCTTCCCATTTAAAAACCATGTAATATTATATGTAAAATATACCATTAGGCGGCCCTTTGTAAGTAGCGCACGGAGCAAGATGCCCCTTTACCCCTCCCCCTCCACCACTACGCCACTACATCTTCTCACCAATGACACTCGAATATATCAACATTCATTGAGTTTGTTCTAGCTTATTTTCATTCAACGTATAGAAATCAGTTGTTGTCGTATAGTTGATAGAATTCTTCATATGTACATCCGGCTTAGTGTTGTTTTCGTTGACGAAAACTAAAACTAAAACCTTCGTTGACGAAAATATTGACTTTTCGTCAACGAGAACTAAAACTAAAACTAAAATTAGCAGCAAGACTAAAACTAGACGAAAACTGAAATTATTACAGAAAAAACGAAATAAAAACTGAAACTAAAATATAGTGTTGCTTTCGTTCACGAAAACTAAAACTAAAACCTTCGTTAACGAAAATGTTGACTTTTCGTCAACGAGAACTAAAACTAAAACTAAAATTAGACGCAAGACTAAAACTAGACGAAAACTAAAATTATTACAGAAAAAACGAAATAAAACCTGAAACTAAAATATGACCTGGGACTAAAACAACACTAATCCGGCTGAGTGTTGACCACACCGAAGAGCAACGGTTGCAGTCTGCCATTCAAAAACTAACGCTATGGGCAGTGTAGATAATATATTCACCTCAAATTAGAAAAAAAAAAGTAATGATTTGTAAATTTATTTTTTGATAGACTAGTTTTAATGGATGAATGTTAGAAGGATAAAGCTATCATAACAAATGCAATCAACAAAAAAAAAATTAAAAGAAAATAATAATGGTTATGAGTTAAAAATTTATGACGAACTATATGATACGGTATTATGAATTAGAAACATTGGAACTTTATCGGCTATGATAATTTGTACCTAATTTCCGATCATTCAGCCGGTTCGTTGGCAAAATACTAACTAAATATTTCCGATATTTTAACCAGTTCTTTGGCCTAATATGAATTAAATATTTTTTCCCATTAATGAAAGAAACTCGAGAGATATTCGCACTTATTGTTCCTATGCTAATATTAAGCTCGCCTTCTTCTAGTTTTTTTGTTGCTTTAAAAAATAAATCTACACAACAACTACACTATTAAAATGTTCTACTTTCTACATTCGCTTTAAAATCGAGTGAATTTATGTCCCAATATTAACTGTGGATTAAAAAAAGATTTAAATTATTTTGGGGATACAAGAATTAAAAGAATTTTTACTTGATTTATGGGGAAAATAAGCTATTCGGAACACGAACTATTTGTAATTTTTTCCGATTTCAAGGAATGGAATAAATTTGGAATATTTGGTTTCATTTAGTGTAGCTCAAAGTGTTGTAATGGTGGTAAAAATATAATTTTAGTCAGGGGAATTAATCACATTAACAATTTCAATGTACGGAAGTAAAGATTGTTTCCTTCGTTCTGTTAGACTGAATCTACAAAGTTCATGTAATGAAGACATTGGCACTCTTAAATCCCATTAACCAACAAGGGACTTTTTGTAGTGCCCATCTTTCATAAAATCATAGCAGACAGTGCAATGGCCATGGAGGCACCACGGGAAACATGAAGCGAGCTTTCATCATGACCTGAGCTATTCCCTTAGTTCTCACTGCATATCAAACCCGAGGCCCTCAAAATGTATCGATCTCTAATAAATCTGATCACTGCATCGATCGGAACATTGTAGCCTTTCGTTGCTTTCCAATAATTAATAAACACAATATTACCTTTGTATACTGTACAGTTCAATTTATTTATTCGTGGTATAAAGGTAAAACAGACTTGATTATTTTCTTTGGTTACATATAACATATTCACTTATGTATTGATCTGTTATAATTAATTTTACAACTGAAGCTACACATTCAATTACATTGTTTCATAAATTTATCACAGAATAAAATTTGACACAATGCCAGCCTATAAAGATGATAATTCACTTTTTTAGCTGGGTATACAATACAAATAAATATAGACGATATCATTTTTAATGTAACAATTTAACAGTGCAAGAATATAATCGTTGCGAATAAAAACATTCCTATAGTTTAAGGTGAATAATATAAGTTTGTTTATATATATACATTGAGTCGAGTTTAAATATACATATTTATATATAGGCTACTTAAGATTGTAAATATATGAAAACTAAACATAACAATATTTCGATTTATTCTGTCATCTTAAGAAAGTGTCAACAAAAATAAGTTATAATATGTTACAAATAAATAACGAAACATTTGAATGAGACAGGTGATATTCACTATAACATTGTTTTAACAATGAACTAATGTTACTTGTACTGCACTACATATCTCTCTAAGTATGACTCTGGCTTGCTGAATGACATCTCTCCATGTATGACTCTGGCCTGCTGTACGTCATCTCTACAGCCCATGTATGACTCTGGCCTGGTTGCATGATCTTCACAGCCCATGTATGACTCTGGCCTGCTGTAATGATACTTCTTATACAGCCCATGTATGACTCTGGCCTCAGCTGTACGACATCTCTCCATGTATGACTCATGGCCTGCTGTACGACATCTCTCCATGTATGACTCTGGCCTGCTGTACGACATCTCTCCACAGCCCAAGTATGACTCTGGCCTGCTGTACTACACTTCTGTAAAGCCCATAAGACTCTGGCCTGCTGTACGAATCTCTGTACAGCCTATGTATGACTCTGGCCAGCTATACGACATCTCTCTACAGCCCATATATGACTCTGGCCTGCTGTACTACATCTCTCCATGTATGACTCTGGCCTGCTGCACGACATCTCTACAGCCCATGTATGACTCTGGCCTGCTGTACGACATCTCTCCATGTATGACTCTGGCCTGCTGTACTACACTTCTGTACAGCCCATGTATGACTCTGGCCTGCTGTGAAATAACTTCTTGCCAGCCCAGTGACTCCACACAACACATTTCTCATGTAGTTCAGGGCATCTGGTTCGTCAAATATCTCTCCAGCAGATCACTGTCAGCACACATCTTCTCAGTGTCTATGACACTCTGCCTGCTAATATCACCCCTCTCCATGTCATATGACTTCTCCATTCACAAAGACATCTTCATATCTTAGCATGGATCTTTACCTGCTGCCAAGAACCTCTTTTTGTCATCAGTCTGCTGCATGACTTGAATTTATTGGGCCACATCCCTCTTGCTGCTTCCAGGTGCATGACTGGCTCAGTCAGGTTTACATTCTCCAGCAGCCCCATGCATATTCTTGGCCCTCATGCATGACACTCTCTGTAGTCAAGAATGACTCCAGTCAGCTGCAAGAACTCTCTGCCAAAGCCCACACAAGGTTGACACCTAAGCTTGTGCAGCAATGACATCTTCACAGCTCAAGCATGATTTTTATCACAAAAGAACTTGCAGTCACAGTGATCATATTAGTTGGTAAGAGACTTTCTTACATCATAAGACTCTCAACAATGAAACATCCTCTACAATCATAAGACTCTACTGCTAAGATATCCTCTTCTCAAAACAGCATGACTCTACTGTTGTAATGATCTTCTACAGCCCATGTATGACTCTGGCCTGTACGACATCTCTCATAGCCCATGTATGTTCTTTGGCTCAACAGAATGCACTTCAGCAGCAGTCACTGGCAATTCTACCTGTGCCGCACCATTACCTTCCATAAATGACTTGGTCATTTACATCTCCATAAAGACTATTTATTGATGATATTCTCTTTTGCAGTCAAGAGTATTCTTACTGCCAGGTCACATTTGGGGGTAGCCAGTTCCATGCAGCACCTTCAACTCGCCACTAAATCCCCTTTTAAGAAGTTTCAGTAAGTAATTTTGCCTGTTATAAGATATCTTCGGTAGCCTGAGAGACTTACTCGAGCAATATATCTCTCCACCATGACTCACTGGCTGCACGACACCTCTCTAGCAGTCACAGAAGACTTGTCGTCATAATGTTACCTCTAAAGGCCCATGTATGACTCCAGTCTGCCAACGAACTTCACAAGCCTTGGGCATGACTCTGGCCCGCTGCACACAATTTTCCAAATAAGTCTGCCATGACTTGCCTCAGCTGCATGATTCCCTCCGCATGCCCAGCAAGATCCCTGGCTTTAGCCAGGTTGACATCTTCCCACAAGGGGATCAGCCTGCTGTACGACATCTCTCCAAGGTATGACTCTGGCCTGTCTGCATTTCTGCAGCTTCATGGGCGACTCTGGCCTGCTGTACGAATCTCTCTACAGCCCATGTGTTGACTCTGGCTCTGCTGTACGACATCTCTCTACAGCCCATATATGACTTGGCCTTGCTGTACTACATCTTCCATGTGATGACTCTGGCCTGTCAGTAATAAATCTTCTACAGCCCATGTATGACTCTGGCCTGCTTGTACAAATTCCTCTCACAGCCCAAGTATGACTCTACCTGTACCACTGTACAGCCCATGTACACTCTGGTCTGCTGTACTGAACCTCTCTACAGCCCATGCATGATCTGGCCAGCTGTACGACATCTCTCCATGTATGACTGTGGCCTGCTGTACGACATTCCTCCATGTACAGACTCTGGCCTGCTTGTGAATCTCTCATACCATGGGATGACTGGCTCCTGCTGTACGAATCTCTCTACAGCCCATGAAGGACTCTGGCCTGCTGTACGACATCTCTACAGCCCATATATGACTCTGGTCGTTGTACTACATCTCTCCATGTATGGACTCTCTGGCCTGCTGTACGAATCTCTACAGCTCCATGTATGACTCTGGCCTGCTAATGAATCTCTACAGCATGTATGCATTCTGGCCTGTCAATGACACTTCTACAGCTCCATGACTCTGGGCTGCTGTACGAATCTCCTCTACAGCCCAAGCATGACTGGCCTGCTGTACGACACCCTCACAGCCCATGTATGACTCTGGCCTGCCAGACGACATCTCTCTACAGCTCCAGCATAGAGACTCTCTGCCTGCCAGACATCTCTCCACAGCTCCATGTATGACTCTGGCCTGCCAGATGACATCTCTCTGCCAGGCCCAAGGACTCTTGGCCAGCTGTACGATCTCTACAGCCCGGTATGACTCTGGCCTGCTGTACGAATCTCTCACAGCCCATGTATGACTCTGGCCAGCTGTACGGACATCTCTACAGCCCATGTATGACTCACGATATTCCTCTACAGCCCATATATGACTCTGGGCCTGCTGTACGACATCTCTCCATATGACTCTGGCCTGCTGTACGACATCTCTCCATGTATGACTCTGGTCCTGTTGTACGAATCTTACAGTCATGTATGCACACTGGCCTGTTGTACATTACCCACTGTTTTGGTGAAGACTCTGGTCATGGTATTTATTATCTTCTACAGCCCATGTATGACTGGGTCTGTTGTACATTACCTCTACAAAGCCCATGTATGACTCTGGCCTGCTGTACTACTCTCCACAGCCCATGTATGACTCTGGCCTGCTGTACGACATCTCTACAGCCCAAGTGGACTCTGGCCTGCTGTACGAATCTCTCTACAGCCCATGTATGACTCTGGCCTTGTACGACATCTCTACAGCCCATATGACTCTGGCCTGCTGTACGACATCTCTCCATGCATGACTGGCCTGCTGTACTACTTGAAGAAAACGGCATGACTCTTGGCTCGTTGTACGACATCTCTCCATGTATGACTCTGGCCTGCTGTACGACATCTCTCTACTCTTTTCCCTATCCATTGTCTTCCTCCACCCCAGACTCCCTTAGCTTAAGGGGAGTCGTTCTCAACGTTCTATACATTTTTGCTTCTGCAGACTTTGCCTGTTAATTGTCATATATGTCGTACACAGGCCTTGGTTAATTATAAAGCTAATAGGTTTATAGCATTGAGCCCAATAAGAATCGACCATGGTGTATTAGTTTAATATTTGTGATGTCATTTTTTATTTCGCTTTTATTCACAAGCTTTAGTAACTTTAGTTCGGCTGTGATTGGACCTAGATAGTTCTACATTTTCCCATTCTATCCTTGTGTCCAACCCACTTCAATCTACTCATTTTAATATCTACTGAACATCGTATAATCTCGAGTTTTCCTACTTGTCCATTTCTTGTGGTCATTTATTGACCAATTTATTTTTCTAAGTATATTTCTTTCCCATTGTGTTTTTCAATGTACTTTACAAATACACTTCTTATAGTTAATTTGCATCACTAAACTCAATCATTTTCTTGAATACTCTCCAAGAAGCTGCCAACCTTTACGACTCCAATTTCAGATAATTGATTTGCTGTATGGAGAAAGTTGGACAAACCTGTAGAAGGCGCCCTTCAGAGATGTCTGCTACGACTGTGCGTAGAGAGATTTGTATCACCAAAATCTGTGACGGCTTGGGCATAATCCAAGGCCAGTAAGTCCGACCAAGCACGAAGTTATGTCTTGCTGGAGAAAAACCGCAGTGACCGCCCTTGCTTGTCACGGCCAGCAGACAGTCAGAGGAAGAACAAACGGATCGTACGGCATATCGGCGCATGCGTGAGACAGGGTCATCGAGGCTGGTGACGCACAACACAGGCACGTGCAACGCTCCTTAAGACCTGGTTTGTCTTTACTGACAGCTGGCCTGGCCTTGACCTTGCCATGCGTGTTGGACGGCATACGCGTGCTAAAGCACCACTAAAAGACCAGGAGGTCATCACTTTATCAATGTCCAGAACCGAGGATAGGCCTTCACGTGACGGAACACGAGGGACTTGAGCCGCAGGAGAAGGAAAACTCGTAGAAGGGCGATAGTCGAGAGCAGAACTTGGAAGGGAGTGTCGTAGCAGATATGCAGACGGCCTCAGTCAATTTGTTGACGGTTCACAGCTCCCTGAGGGGAATACATGTGAAAATAGTTGAGCATGTAGTCAGAAGGGGGGAGAGTTTGAATTTATTTAGTTGTTTCTACACGGGGATAAACCAACTAACTGTGTACACATTTTAAAAGCAAAGTTAAAATTATTTTCCAATATTTTTAGAGCATTTTCGAGTAAAAATGCTCAGTTGTCCCTGTTTTGTCTGTCTGTCTGTCCGTCATCACCCTAGATCTCAACAACCATAAGTCCTAGACCCATGATGTATATATCATTTTGTAGGTCTTGGCCTGCCATGTGTACATCAAAAGTTTATTTCAAGGATAGGACCACTGAAGGAAAAGGGGCGTATTATACCGTTTTTTACTATATAAGCTATATTAATAAAGGAGCGCCCTATATCTCAGCAACCACAAGTCCGACCCATCATGTATAGTATATATCATTTTGTAGGTTCCTAAGTTATGTACATCAAAAAGTCCATTTATGATAGACCTCTCAGGGCTGAATAAAACAGCAACTGAAATTGAAATTGTTTATTGGATGATAACAAAAGAATGATACATTAAGATCATTTATGGTAACACAGTTTTGCCAATCATAAGGTTCAGTCAATGCATTGTGGATAAGAGTTATTGATAACACTATCATAACAAGTTTATAACCAGTTAGTTCCTACATTTGTGCAACAACTAATTGGTAAACAACACCAACCTATATAAGACAGAGAAGCCCGCATCCAGTTCCATAAGCCACCGCAACGAGTGGACACTTGACCATCTTGGTCCGGATGTACTCAACGACCTGTCTAAGATCAGTGGGGTCACAAAACCTGTGATTAAAAAATGTTCTTAAAATGATTTTTCTTAATCGTACTTGTTTATTTATTTATGTATTGCAGTTTTCCGTTTTAAGAACAAAATATTGCCAACTATCTTATTTAAGTTCAAAGAGGTGTTGAGATATTCTGAGATATTGAGCCACGCATTGTTTTCATTGACTATGCGAAAGATAGCACGTGAAAAGTAATACAATTTCATAATAATGCATCGGTTTACCAGTCAGATGACATTTAATCAATTTTTTGAGATTCCCTGCTCAGTCGAGACATTCCTTCCATATAGTCAAATTGAGATTTCCATTCATTCGAAGAGGAAACGTCTTCCAAACTAAGTCAAATTAAGACATCTTTCCATCAAGGTATTCATCTTAAGTTGAGATCCCATTCAGTCAATTTGAGGACGTTATTCATTCAAGTTGAGATCCCATTCAGTCAATTTGAGACCTTATTCATTCAAGTTAAGAGCTACATTCAGTCAATTTGAGACGTCATTCAGTCAACTATCGTTTTGTTCCTGGACTAGTCTCCAAAATATGTCAGGCAACAAGGGGCTTCAGGGTCGTGGTGTTCAACAGACGGGGTCAAGGGGGCAGCTACCTGACAAACAACCCAGGTAAGCAATACACTTGCATTGGTACTCCGGTTACTACTGCTAGTGTCTTTTTTTGGGACTAGGTCCAGGAACAAAATCGATAGTTGACTGAATGACGTCTCAAATTGACTGAATGTAGCTCTTAACTTGAATGAATAAGGTCTCAAATTGACTGAATGATCTCAACTTGAATGAATAACGTCTCAAATTGACTGAATGGGATCTCAACTTGAATGAATGCGGTCTTGATGGAAAGATGTCTTAATTTGACTTGTGGTTGGAAGACGTTTCTCAACTTGAATGAATGGAAATCTCAATTTAATATATGGGAAGAAGGTCTCCTTGATTTTGAGCAGGGCAATCCAAAAATTGATTAAATGTCATCTGGCCTTTGGTAAAAACTAAATTACATTGTTAACAGAAATTGTATTACTTTTCACGTTGCTAAATATTTCATATAGCTAACGAAAACAATGCGTGGCTCAATATCTCAGAATATCTCAACACCTCTTCGAACTTAAATAGAATAGCTGGCAATATTTTGTTTTGTAAACGGAAAATCCGCAATACATAAATAAATAAACAATGCGATTAGAAAAATCATTTTGAAGAACATTTTTTTAATCACAGAGTTTTTGTGGACCCCACTGATCTTAGACAGGTCGTTGAGCACATCGGACTTAAGATGGTCAAGTGTCCACTGTTGCGGTGGCTTATGGAACTGGATGCGGGCTTCTCATGTCTTATAGGTTGGTGTTGTTTACCAATTAGTTGTTGCACAAATGTAGGAACTAAACTGGTTATAAGCTTGTTATGATAGTGTTATCAATAAATTTTATCCACAATGCATTGACTAGACCTTATGATTGGCAAAACTGTGTTACCATAATGCATCTTAATGTATCATTCTTTTGTTATCATCCAACAAAACAATTTCCAATTTCGGTTAACATTTTTTATTCAGCCCTGAGAGGTCCTATCGCGAAATGGACTTTTGATGTACACATGGCAGGCCAAGACCTACAAAATGATATATACTATATACATGATGGGTCTAGGACTTGTGGTTGCTGAGATATAGGGCGCCTTTATTAATATAGCTTATATAGTAAAAAACGGTACTTAATACTGCCCCCTTTTTCGGCCCTTAGTGGTCCTATCGCGAAATAAACTTTTGATAAAATATTATGGCAGGCCAAGACCTACAAAATGATATATACATCATGGGTCTAGGACTTATGGTTGTTGAGATCTAGGGTGATGACGGACAGACAGACAGACAAAACAGGGGACAATAGAGCATTTTTACCGGAAATTTCCTTAAAAAATATTGGAAAATAATTTTAACTTTGCTTTTAAAATGTGTACACACAGTTAGTTGGTTTATCCCCGTGTAGAAACAACTAAATAAATTCAAACTGATTTCCTTCTGACTACATGCTCAACTATTTTCACATGTATTCCCTCTCCAGGAGCTGTGAACCGTCAACCAAATTGACTGGGGCCGTCTGCATATCCCCAAGCATGACGCTCCTTCCAAGTTCTGCTCGACTATCGCCTCTTCTACGAGTTTTTCCTTCTCCTGCGGCTCAAGTCCCTCGTGTTCCGTCACGTGAAGGCCCTATCCTCGGTTCTGGACATTGATAAAGTGATGACCTCCTGGTCTTTTAGTGAATTTAGCACGCACGCGTACCGTCCAACACACGCATGGCAAGGTCAAGGCCAAGGCCAGCTTGTCAGTAAAAGACAAACCAGGTCTTAGAGCGATTTGCACGTGTGCCTGTGTTGTGCGTCACCAGCCTCGATGACCCTGTCTACGCATGCGCCGATATGCCGTACGATCAGTTTCTGCTCTTCTCCTCTGACTGTCTGCTGGCCGTGACAAGCAAGGGCGGTCACTGCGGTTTTCTCCAGCAAGACATAAATTTTCATTGAAGTCTGGTCGGACTTACTGGCCTTGATTATGCCTGCTGTCACAGATTTTGTGATACAAAATCTCTTTCTACGCACAGTCGTAGCAGACATCTCTGTCAGAGGGCGCCTTCTACAGGTTTATCCAACTTTTCTCATACAGCAAATAAATTATCTGAAATTGGAGTCGTAAAGGTTGGCAGCTTCTTGGAGAGTATTCAAGAAAATGATTGAGTTTAGTGATGCAAATTAACTATAAGAAGTGTATTTGTAAAGTACATTGAAAAACACAATGGGAAAGAAATATACTTAGAAAAAAATACATTGGTCAATAAATGACCACAAGAAATGGACAAGTAGGGAAAACTCGAGATTATACGATGTTCAGTAGATATTAAAATGAGTAGATTGAAGTGGGTTGGACACAAGGATAGAATGGGAAAATGTAGAACTATCTAGGTCCAATCACAGCTGAACTAAAGTTACTAAAGCTTGTGAATAAAAAGCGAAATAAAAATGACATCACAAATATTAAACTAATACACCATGGTCGATTCTTATTTAGGGCTCAATGCTATAAACCTATTAGCTTTATAATTAACCAAGGCCTGTGTACGACATATATGACAATTAACGGGCAAAGTCCAAGAAGCAAAAATGTATAGAACGTTGAGAACGACTCCTTAAGCTAAGGAGTCACAGGGTGGAGGAAGAAGACAATGGATAGGGAAAAGAGTAGAGAGATGTCGTACAGCAGGCCAGAGTCATACATGGAGAGATGTCGTACAGCAGGCCAGAGTCATACATGGGCTGTACAGAAGTATAGTACAGCAGGCCAGAGTCATACATGGAGAGATGTCGTACAGCAGGCCAGAGTCATATATGGGCTGTAGAGAGATGTCGTACAGCCGGCCAGAGTCATACATGGGCTGTAGAGAGATTCGTACAGCAGGCCAGAGTCATACTTGGGCTGTAGAGATGTCGTACAGCAGGCCAGAGTCATACATGGGCTGTGGAGAGATGTCGTACAGCAGGCCAGAGTCATACATGGGCTGGGTAGAGATGTCGTACAGCAGGCCAGAGTCATACATGGGCTGTAGAGAGATGTCGTACAGCAGGCCAGAGTCATACTTGGGCTGTAGAGATGTCGTACAGCAGGCCAGTGTCATACATGGGCTGTAGAGAGATTCGTACAGCAGGCCAGAGTCATACATGGAGAGATGTCGTACAGCAGGCCAGAGTCATACATGGAGAGATGTCGTACAGCAGGCCAGAGTCATATATGGGCTGTAGAGAGATGTGTCGTACGGCTGGCCAGAGTCATACATGGGCTGTAGAGAGATGTCGTACAGCTGGCCAGAGTCATACATGGGCTGTAGAGAGATTCGTACAGCAGGCCAGAGTCATACTTGGGCTGTAGAGAGATGTCGTACAGCTGGCCAGAGTCATACTTGGGCTGTAGAGATATGTCGTACAGCAGGCCAGAGTCATACATGGGCTGTGGAGAGATGTCGTACAGCAGGCCAGAGTCATATCAGGGGAAGCTAGAGAGATGTCGTACAGCAGGCCAGAGTCATACATGGGCTGTAGAGAGATGTCGTACAGCAGGCCAGAGTCATACTTGGGCCAGAGAGATTCGTACAGCAGCCCAGAGTCATACTTGGGCTGTAGAGAGATGTCGTACAGCAGGCCAGAGTCATACATGGGCTGTAGAGAGATCTGTAGCAGGCCAGAGTCATACATGGGCTGTAGAGAGATTCGTACAGCAGGCCAGAGTCATACATGGAGAGATGTAGTACAGCAGGCCAGAGTCATATATGGGCTGTAGAGATGTCGTACAGCAGGCCAGAGTCATACATGGGCTGTAGAGAGATCTGTACAGCAGGCCAGAGTCATACATGGCTGTAGAGAGATTCGTACAGCAGGCCAGAGTCATACATGGAGAGATGTCGTACAGCAGGCCACAGTCATACATGGAGAGATGTCGTACAGCTGGCCAGAGTCATACATGGGCTGTAGTGAGAGATTCGTACAGCAGGCCAGAGTCATACATGGGCTGTACAGAAGTGTAGTACAGCAGGCAGAGGTCATACTTGGGCTGTAGAGAGATCTGTACAGCAGGCCAGAGTCATACATGGGCTGTAGAGATTCGTACAGCAGGCCAGAGTCATACATGGAGAGATGTAGTACAGCAGGCCAGAGTCATATATGGGCTGTAGAGAGATGTCGTACAGCAGGCCAGAGTCATACATGGGCTGTAGAGAGATTCGTACAGCAGGCCAGAGTCATACATGGGCTGTAGAGAGTCGTACAGCAGGCCAGAGTCATACATGGAGATGTCGCACAGCAGGCCACAGTCATACATGGAGAGATGTCAAGCAGCTGGCCAGAGTCATACATGGGCTGTAGAGAGATTCGTACAGCAGGCCAGAGTCATGACATGGGCTGTACAGAAGTGTAGTACAGCAGGCCAGAGTCATACTTGGGCTGTAGAGAGATTCGTACAGCAGGCCAGAGCTTCTACAGGGTTGCAAGCAGAAGTGTGGGGCACAGCAGGCCAGAGTCACATGGGCTGTAGAGAGACAGTCGTGTACAGCCGGCCAGAGTCATACATGGAGAGATGTAGCAGCAGGCCAGAGTCATATATGGGCTGTAGAGAGATGTCGTATAGCTGGCCAGAGTCATACATATAGGCTGTAGAGAGATTCGTACAGCAGGCCAGAGTCATACATGGGCTGTACAGAAGTGTAGTACAGCAGGCCAGAGTCATACTTGGGCTGTAGAGAGATGTCGTAATGCAGGCCAGAGTCATACATGGAGAGATGTCGCACAGCAGGCCAGAGTCATACATGGAGAGATGTCGTACAGCAGGCCAGAGTCATACATGGGCTGTATAGAAGTGTAGTACAGCAGGCCAGAGTCATACATGGGCTGTAGAGAGATGTCGTAACAGCAGGCCAGAGTCATACATGCTGGGCTGTAGAGAGATGTCGTACAGCAGGCCAGAGTCATACTTGGGCCGGAGATAAGCCGTACAGCAGGCCAGAGTCATATATGGGCTAGAGATGTCGTGGCTGGGCGAGTCATGGCATGGGCTGCAGAGAGCTGCTGTGCAGCTGGCCAGTCACATGGGTCAGGTAGAGACTGCAAGCAGCAGCCATGGTAGTCACACTGGGCCGCAGATGAGAGTGTCGGGAAGTAGCTGGCCAGAGTCATACATGGGCTGCAGAGAGATTCGTACAGCTGGCCAGAGTCATTCTTGGGCTGTAGAGAGATGTCGTACAGCAGGCCAGAGTCATACAGGCTGTGGAGAGAGATGTCGTACAGCAGGCCAGAGTCATACTTGGGCTGTAGAGAGATGTCGTACAGCTGGTCAGAGTCATACATGGGCTGTAGAGAGATTCGTACAGCAGGCCAGAGTCATACTTGGGTTGTAGAGAGATGTCGTACAGCAGGCCAGAGTCATACAGGAAGGTGGAGAGATGTCGTACAGCAGGCCAGAGTCATACTTTGGGCTGTAGAGAGATGTCGTACAGCAGGCCAGAGTCATATGGAGAGATGTAGTACAGCAGGCCAGAGTCATATATGGGCTGTGAGATGTGTCGTACAGCTGGTCAGAGTCACATGGGCTGTAGAGAGATTCGTACAGCAGGCCAGAGTCATACATGGGCTGTACAGAAGTGTAGTACAGCAGGCCAGAGTCATACATGGAGAGAGATGTCGTACAGCAGGCCAGAGTCATACATGGGCTGTAGAGAGATGTCGTACAGCAGGCCAGAGTCATACATGGAGAGATGTAGTACAGCAGGCCAGAGTCATATATGGGCTGTAGAGAGATGTCGTATAGCTGGCCAGAGTCATACATAGGTTGTAGAGAGATTCGTACAGCAGGCCAGAACATACATGGGTTTCTTTACAGAAGTGGTACAGCAGGCCAGAGTCATACTTAGCTGTGGAGAGATGTCACAGCAGGCCAGAGTCATACATGGAGAGATGTCGTGCTGTGCAGGCCAGAGTCATACATGGAGAGATGTCGTACAGCAGGCCAGAGGCCACATGGGCTGTATAGAAGTGTAGTACAGCAGGCCAGAGTCATACATGGGCTGTAGAGAGATATCGTACAGCAGGCCAGAGTCATACATGGGCTGTAGAGAGATGACGTACAGCAGGCCAGAGTCATACATGGAGAGATGTCGTACAGCAAGCCAGAGTCATACTTAGAGAGATGTGCAGTGCGAGTACAAGTAACATTAGTTCATTGTTAAACAATGTTATAGTGAATATCACCTGTCTCATTCAAATGTTTCGTTATTTATTTGTAACATATTATAACT
This sequence comes from Bulinus truncatus, assembly GCA_021962125.1. Lineage (NCBI taxonomy): Eukaryota > Metazoa > Mollusca > Gastropoda > Planorbidae > Bulinus > Bulinus truncatus. The sequence goes on from JAGDYQ010000012.1 coordinate 8,350,419, forward strand.
CGCTTTTGTTGGACACTTTCTTAATATTATTGAATAAATCTGAAACATATATGTTTAGCTTTTCATATATTTACAATCTTAAGTAGCCTATATATAAAATATAAGTTTAAACTCGCTCAATGTATATATATATAAACAAAACTTATACATTATTCACCTTAAACTAGCAGGAATGTTTTATTCGCAACGATTATATTTGCACTGTTAAATTGTTACATTAAAAATGATATCGTCTATATTTATTTGTATTGTATACCCAGCTAAAAGAAAGTGAATTATCCATCTTTATAGGCTGGCATTGTGTCACCTATTCTGTGATAAATTTATAAAACAATGTAATTGAATGTAGCTTCAGTTGTAAAATTAATTATAACAGATCAATACATAAGTGAATATGTTATATGTAACCAAAGAAAATAATCAAGTCTGTTTTAATTCTTTATACACGACTATCAAATTGAACTGTTTTTATATATACAAAGGTGTTATTGTGTTTTATTAATTGTTGGAAAGCAACGAAAGGCTACAAATGTTCCGATCATGCAGTGACTGTCAGATTTATTAGAGATCGACATGATTTTGAGGCCTCGGCTCTGATATGCAGTGAGAATTGAGTGGAATAGCTCAGTCATGATGAAAGTCACCATGTTTCCGTGGTGCCCATGACCATTGCAATTCGTCTGCTATGATTTTATGAAAGATGGGCACTACAAAAAAGTCCCTTGTTGGTTAATGGATTTAAGAGTGCCAATGTCTTCATTACATGAACTTTGTAGATTCCAGTCTAACAGAACGAAGGGAAAACAATCTTACTTCCGTAATATTGAAAATGATTTGACGTGATTAATTCCCCTGACTAAAATTATATTTTTTACCACCATTACAACACTTTTTGAGCTACACTAAATAAACCAATATTCTAAAATTTATTCTATTCCTGAAATCGGAAAAAATTACAAATAGTTCAGGTTCCGAATAGCTTATTTTTCCCATATAAATCAAGTAAAAAGAATTCTTTTAATTCTTGTATCCCTCAAAATAATTTAAATCTTTTTTTTAATCCACAGTTAATATTAGACATAAATTCACTCGATTTTTAAAGCGAATGTAGAAAGTAGAACATTTTAATAGTGTAGTTGTTGTGTAGATTTATTTTTTTAAAGCAACAAAAAAAACTAGAAAGACGAGCTTAATATTAGCATAGGAACAATAAGTGCGAATATCTCTCGAGTTTCTTTCATTAATGGGAAAAATATTTAATTCATATTAGCTAAAGAACTTAGTTAAAATATCGGAAATATATTTAGTTAGTATTTTGCCAACGAACCGGCTGAATGATCGGAAATTAAAAAGCAATTATCATAGCCGATAAAGTTCCAATGTTTCTAATTCATAATACCAGTATCATATAGTTCGTCATAAATTTTTAAATCATAACCATTATTATTTTCTTTTAACTTTTTTTGTTGTTGATTGCATTTGTTATGATAGCTTTATCCTCTAACATTCATCCATTAAAACTAGTCTATCAAAAATAAATTTACAAATCATATTTTTTTCTAATTTGAGGTGAATATATTATCTACACTGCCCATAGCGTTAGTTTTTTTGAATGGCAGACTGCAACCGTTGTTTTTCGGTGTGGTCAACACTCAGCCGGATTAGTGTTGTTTTAGTCCCAGGTCATATTTTAGTTTCAGGTTTTATTTCGTTTTTTCGTAATAATTTTAGTTTTCGTCTAGTTTTTTAGTCTTGCGTCTAATTTTAGTTTTAGTTTTAAAATTCTCAAGCTGACGAAAAAGTCAACATTTTCGTTAACGAAGGTTTTAGCTTTAGTTTTCGTGAACGAAAGCAACACTATATTTTAGTTTCAGTTTTTATTTCGTTTTTTCTGTAATAATTTCAGTTTTCGTCTAGTTTTAGTCTTGCTGCCATTTTTTCTAGTTTTAGTTTTATCTTCTGTTGACGAAAAGTCAATATTTTCGTCAACGAAGGTTTTAGTTTTAGTTTTCGTAACGAAAACAACACTAAGCCGGATGTACATATATGAAGAATTTATCAACTATACGACAACAACTGGATTTATACGTTGAAATGAATAAGCTAGAACAAACTCAATGAATGCTTGATATTCGAGTGTCATTGGTGAGAAGATGTAGTGTGCAGGTAGTGGAGTGGAGTGTAAAAGGCATCTTGCCCCGTGCGCTACTACAAGGTAAGGGCCGCCTAATGGTATATTTCTTATATATAATATTACATGGTTTTTAAATGGGAAGGGGGCGCTAAAAAGGTATTGTAGCCCGGGCGAGTTAGGTCGCTGCTACGCCACTGAGAAGATGACTGCTTCAATTTGATCAGTATTCTTCTGCATCACATATATTTACTATATTTTACTACAACATATACCAGAGTCTGAGAAAAGTCTCCCTAAAGCTCATGAAAGTACCTAGCTGCAATGAATCTATTTTATCTACAATGGACTTAAATAATAATATTAATACATATTAAGTTAATTATGTCTCCCGTTTCAATTCTTACAAGATTAATTCATTTTCTTCATTTCGTTTTATTTTTTGTCCAATTGTAATTTCCAAGTGTTCGGGAAATTCCACTTTTTTCTCTTTATGATGAAATTTGAAGCCTGAAACAGAAAATAGATTTTTGTAAAGGGAGACAAGTCAAGTTGAGGAACTTTACAATGTCCTTGTAGCGATGATAATTGTATTTACTGGTCCAATACGTTTCTTAGATGAAAACGTGTGATTAATAGTACTTTCTTTTTCTTTTCCTTTTCATCATTTTCATTACTTTTCGTTACAGTGGACAGCTCTGAGTGGATTGGATATTTTTGTGTTTCTTTAGAAACCATATCCGGAATATTTGAGACTGAAGATTTATATATATATGAACATAAAAGAAGCATTTTTTATCAAAGAACGTAGAAGAGTCACAAAATCAAGAAACTTATATGTATGTAAAATGCACGTAGATTCGATATATAGTTACAGGATCGATTAAATAATAAATGTATATATTCGTTGACAGCAGGGTTCGATTTACCGCTGGAGATGCCGGGGATAACCCTGGCACTAAGAACTGTCATCCCCGGCTCTGCTTTAGCTAATATATCCCTGCCGGGGATGAAACCACAGACATTTATCCCCGCTCTGCTTTGCTGATATATCCCTGCCGGGGATGAAACCACAGACATTTACCCGCGGCTCTGCTTTAGCTAATATATCCCTGCAGGGGATGAAACCACAGACATTTATCCCCGGCTCAGCTTTAGCTAATATATCCCTGCCGGATGAAACCACAGACATTTATCCCCGGCTCTGCAGATTTTTTTGTTCATCCTCGGCACTGATTTTTTCTTAAATCCAGCACTGGTTGATAGACATTTATAATTGATAGACAGATGAATAAAGAATTACAGATGGATTTGAAAAAATCAAATTTCGCTTGAAAAATGCTTTAAACTTTTTGGGACAGTGTGTGTTCTGCGGAAGTCCCTGTAAGGATAAGATAAAATATCTTATATCCTATAAACCACTGTATGGGATGGTTTTTTTATGGCGCCCTTTCTCCATCCCCAATCGATATGATAGTGCACCACGGGAGATATAGAGGAGACTTTAAACATGACCTGAAAAATCCATATGTCCTCACCGGAGATCGAATCAGGGACCCTTAGGGTGACAGACGAGCTTTACAACGTGACCATCTCTGTTATTAAGTAAATCACTTTAAAATAAATAGTAAAAAAAAAAATTAAAACATTAGCCGCATTAAAACATTTCTATCCTTTGTCAAACAGCTTCTTTTTCTTCAAATCTACATATATTCAATTCCATATAGTTCAATTCCATAGTTCAATCTACATAGTTCAATCGGGAAAATGTTATACTTTATATTTTATTATTTCTATTAAAGTAAACAAATTCAAGGAAAAGTTCAATATATTCAAAAACTCAAGGAAATCTTCAGTCTATTCAAACTCAAGGAAAAGTTCAATATATTCAAACTCAAGGAAAAGTTCAATCTATTCAAACTCAAGGAAAACTCAATCATTCAACTTAACGAAAGGTTCAATGTATTGAAACTCAAGGAAAATTCAATCTATTCAAACTCAAGGAAAAGTTCAGTCTATTCAAACTCAAGGAAAAGTTCACCTATTGAAACTCAAGGAAAGTTCAGTCTATTCAAACTCAAAGGGAAAAGTTCAGTCTATTCAAACTCAAGGAAAAGTTCGAATTATTGAAACTAAGGAAAAGTTCAAGTCTATTCAAACTAAGGAAAAGTCTAATCTATTCAAATTCAAGGAAAAGTTCAATCTATTCAAGCTCAAGGAAAAGTTCATTCTACTAAAAAAACTCAAGTAAAAGTTCAATCTATTCAAACTCAAGGAAAAGTTCAATCTATTCAAATCAATGAAAAGTTCAGTCTATTCAAACTCAAGGAAAAGTTCAATCTATTCAAACTCAAGGAAAAGTTCAATCTATTCAAACTTAACGAAAGGTTCAATCTATTGAACTCAAGGAAAAGTTCAATCTATTCAAACTCAAGGAAAAGTTCAGTCTATTGAAACTCAAGGAAAAAGTTCAATCATTCAAACTCAAGGAAAAGTTCAATCTATTCAAAACTCAAGGAAAAAGTTCAATCTATTCAAACTCAAGAAATAAATCTGCAGCCATGGTTTAGCCCTCTTGACATCAGTGTCACTGTAGTCAGAATTATTCCGATGTAATTCACTTATTCTGTCCCTTGAAAAGATGACGTGTTCATCATCTCCGGCCTGCCGTAGCGATCGTATATTTTCTTTCAAATCAGGATGTTTAAAGTATCAGACTGACCTGCCGTGTAGACAAGGTATCTCAGCCTCTAAGTGCGGGCCGTTTCCGCGTGAATATCTCGTACCTAGGTGGTCTCATTTTGTCAATACCCGACCCCAGTATACAAACCTACATTAGTGACATCGGACGGTCTAATTTTGTATTTTTTGCAGCTTCAACCTCATTGTTTGTAAATATATTTTTGCGAGTTGGATAAAACAAACAATGAATGGATAGGTCGAAAAAAAACTATGTTTTAAGGTTGACAATAAAGAGTTTCTAAACATTGAATACCATCTGTCACAATCATCACAATCATCTGTCAATCAATATCGATCACATTCAGTCAGTCACTATAATTATTATTATCTGTCACTATCGATCACATTCAGTACAGTCACTAATAATTACTTATTATCTGTCACTATTATCAGTCACTATCAGCTCGTGTCATTTGTATTCTAACAGCTGTGATTATTAACAGCTGTGTATTCATAACAGCTATTGTATTCTTACAACTTTGTATTCTAAACTTGCTGTGTATTCTAACAGCAGTGTGTTCTAACAGCTGGTATTCCTCAACAGCTGTATTCTAACAACTGTGTATTCTAACAGCTGTGTATTCTGGCAACTGTGTATTCTAATAGCTGTGTATTCTAACAACTGTGTATTCTAACAGCTGTTATTCTATCAACTGTGTATTCTAACAACTGTGTTATCAAACAGCTGTGTATTCTAACAACTGTGTATTCTAACAACTGTGGTTTTCTAACAGCTGTGTATTCTAACAACTGTGTTTTCTAACGCTGTGTATTCTAACAACTGTGTATTCTAACAACTGTGTTTTCTAACAGCTGTGTATTCGTCTAACTGTGTATTCTAACAACTGTGTTTTCTAACAGCTGTGTAACTAACAGCTGTGTATTCTAACAACTGTGTATTCTAACAACTGTGTATTCTAACAACTTTGTATTCTAACAACTGTGTATTCTAACAACTGTGTGTTCTAACAGCTGTGTATTCTAACAACTGTGTATTCTAACAACTGTGTTTTCTAACAGCTGCTGTATTCTAACAACTGTGTATTCTAACAACTATGTATTGTAACAACTTTGTTTTCTACAAGCTGTGTATTCTAACAGCTGTGTATTCTAACAACTGTGTATTCTAACAACAGTGTATTCTAACAACTGTGTATTCTAATAACTTTGTATTCTAATAACTGTGTATTCTAACAACTTTGTATTCTAACAGCTGTGTATTCTAACAACTGTGTATTCTAACAGCTGTGTATTCTAACAACTGTGTATTTAACAACTGTGTTATCTAACAGCTGTATATTCTAACAACTGTGTATTCTAACAACTGTGTATTCTAACAACTGTGTATTCTAACACCTGTGCTTTCTAACAGCTGTGTTTTCTAACAACTGTGTATTCTAACAACTGTGTATTCTAACATGTCTGGGTATTTCAATAACTGTGTATTCTTTCTAACAACTTGTTTTCTAACAGCTGTGTATTCTAATAACTGTGTATTCTAACAACTGTGTTTTCTAACAGCTGTGTATTCTAACGACTGTGTATTCTAACAACTGTGTTTTCTAACAGCTGTGTATTCTAACAACTGTGTATTCTAACAACTGTGTATTATAACAGCTGTGTATTCTAACAACTTTGTATTCTAACAACTGTATTCTAACAACTGTGTATTCTAACAGCTGTAGTTCTAACACTGTGTTTTCTAACAGCTGTGTATTCTAACAACTGTGTATTCTAACAACTGTGTATTCTAACAACTGTGTTTTCTAACAGCTGTGTATTCTAACAACTGTGTATTCTAACAACTGTGTATTCTAACATCTGTGTATTCTAACATCTGTGTATTCTAACATCTGTGTATTCTAACAACTGTGTATTCTAACAACTGTGTATTCTAACAACTGTGTATTCTAACAACTGTGTATTCTAACAACTGTGTATTCTAACAGCTGTGTATTCTAACAACTGTGTATTCTAACAACTGTGTATTCTAACAACTGTGTTTTCTAAAAACTGTGTATTCTAACAGCTGTGTATTCTAACAACTGTGTATTCTAACAACTGTGTATTCTAACAGCTGTGTATTCTAACAACTGTATATTCTAAGAACTGTGTATTCTAACAGCTGTGTATTCTAACAGCTGCATTCTAACAGTTATGTATTCACAGCTGTGTATTCTAACAACTGTGTATTCTAACAGTTGTGTATTCTAACAGCTGTGTATTCTAACAACTGTTTATTCTAATAACTGTGTTTTCTAACAGCTGTGTATTTTAACACTGTGTATTTCAACAGCTGGTATTCTAACAGCAGTGCTCTAACAGCTGTGTATTCTAACAGCTGTGTATTCTAACAGCTGTGTATTCTAACAACTGTATATTCTAACAACTGTGTATTCTAATAGCTATGTATTCTAACAACTGTGTATTCTAACAGCTGTGTATTCTAACAGCAGTGTATTCTAACAGCTGTGTATTCTAACAGCTGTGTATTCTAACAACTGTGTATTCTAACAGTTGTGTATTCTAACAGCTGTGTGTATTCTAACAACTGTTTATTCTAACAACTGTGTTTTCTAACAGTTGTGTATTCTAACAACTGTGTATTATAACAACTGTGTATTCTAACAACTGTGTTTTCTAACAGCTGTGTATTCTAACAGCTGTGTATTCTAACAACTGTGTTTTCTAACAGCTGTGTATTCTAACAGCTGTGTTTTCTAACAACTGTGTATTCTAACAACTGTGTATTCTAACAACTGTGTATTCTAACAACTGTGTTTTCTAACAGCTGTGTATTCTAACAACTGTGTATTCTAACAACTGTGTATTCTAACGACTGTGTATTCTAACAACTGTGTTTCTAAACAGCTGTGTATTCTAACAACTGTGTATTCTAACAACTGTGTATTCTAACAGCTGTGTATTCTAACAACTTTGTATTCTAACAACTGTGTATTCTAACAACTGTGTATTCTAACAACTGTGTATTCTAACAACTGTGTATTCTAACAGCTGTGTATTCTAACAACTGTGTATTCTAACAGCTGTGTATTCTAACAGCAGTGTATTCCGAACAGCTGTGTATTTCAACAGCGTGAAGTTCTGTAACAATCAGGTATTATAACAGCTGTGTATTCTAACAGCTGTGTATTCTAACAACTGTTTATTCTAACAACTGTGTTTTCTAACAGCTGTGTATTCTAACAACTGTGTTTTCAAATAGTTGTGTATTCTAACAACTGTGTATTCTAACAACTGTATTCTAACAGCTGTGTATTTATGTTAGAGAACTGTGTATTCTTTTAAAACAACAACAACAACAGTCCTGTAAAACATTATGAAAACATAAATAAGGTTAACGACGCCAGAACCATTGTGCATGATTCTCATTATAAAGTGCGCTTGATTTTAAGAAAACGAAAATAAGGTAAACTCCAAATACCTCTCCAAATACCTCTCCAAATACCTCTCCAAAAACTGAGTAAATTGAGTTAAACTTTAAAAAAAAAAAAATCTCAACTGTGATGGACAGAAGCGAGAACCTCAGGAGAAAGTTGTCTCCACCCCCACCCTGCCCTTTCCATTATGTAAGATTGAAAGCAATGAACTAGTGCTTGATATTAAACCCGTCTACCACTGACGATGACGCTCCGAGAGTTTTTCATTATGTCTCGGTATTTCGTTCCCTAAACCCCTGAAGACCTGGCCAACTTCTTCATATGCAGTACATGCTTGGAGAATTTTCCCGCCAACAGCAGCTAGTTTAATATGGAGATGGCTTGAGAAAAAAAAAAAATTAAAATGAAAGTGGGAGAATATGAAGTGTGAGGGGTGGGGGGTGAGGGAAGTGGGGGTGGAGATAGTGTGAGGCACGTGGAGGGGGGGACTGTCTCGAGAACATATAGTGAAAGAAATATATATATATATTCAGTTGTCATACAGAAAATTCAATGTTGAAATTTCTAGACATAAAAAAAAACGAATATAGCTTATGTAGTCACTATCAGTCTGTTCATCAGCCATTTGAGAAATAAACTTGATTATTAGTGAATTATAAATTATGCCGAATGGTTAAATAGGAATGTAGACAGACTGGCAGACTGTAATCAAATTAATAACAGACTAATTATTGACACATTATTGTCACAATATGGACACATACTGACACGATGTGGACACATTATTGTCACAATATGGACACAATACTGACACGATGTGGACACATTATTGTCACAATATGGACACAATTCTGACACAAATGGGACACATTTTTGTCACAATATGGACACAAATCCGACACGATGTACACATTATTGTCACTATATGGACACAATACTGACACGACGTGACACATTATTGACAGGAGAACAGGAAAGTATATTGCTGACGTCAACATTTTAGTTGAACGTTTTAGCAGTGTAAATTTTTTTTTTTACAATTAACTCTAGATAGCTTACTAGGAAAATAACCAGAGAAGTTTAACATCACTCTTTCAGTCTGACTTTGAAATCAGAGGCGGTGTGGCAGGGGAGAGTAATCACAGTTCATTAGGTCAGTGGTCATCACACCTGTTCTTCTTTATTAAGGTTCATTTTGAATTTTGTTTTGTTTTCTTAGAGGGTTTATAAACCATTGTAACCTTCAAGCTGTGCGCGTATGTGTGCAAGCAAAAACTGAATTCACCGAGCGCAATAAAAAACAACTTTGCAGCCGAGCGCATTTAATATTTCCTACTGAACCTATGTTGTGCACCGTTGTGCACGAAAATTTCAATTTCTTCCCAAAGTTGCGCAGTCTAATTCTTTTTTTCCAAAAATGGAATTCGAAAAATATGACGAGGAAACTAAGAAGCAATTTCTATTGATAACTGATTTTTGAGATTGAACCTCCCACTCCTCCCACCCCCAAACCCCAATTCACGGTCCCTTAAAACATCTTTGAGGCTCCGATACCTGACAACGGAACCCCAAGTTTAAGAACCGCTGCAGACTGACGCCCGGTTGCCATGGCGACACCATTAGCAGCAACATGCGTGCAAACGAAAACTTTGAAAACACGCGAAGTGGGTTCCGCCATCTTCCCGTTATACACTTCGTAGGTGAACGCGCTTGTGTGTGTGTGTGTGGTGGAACATTGTGGTGTGTGTATACGTGTGCGTGCGTGTGTTTATACGTGTGCGACGGCCTGTGAAACGGATTTTAAAATTATCTTTATTTAGAGGGACAGACTCTGTCATTTTATGCATCGCATCCTCTCATTGACATTCCCTTACATGGCAAAAAGCCATCCCATTAAATGCATAAAGGGCCTGTGAGTCAATTGCGGAAGCCACTGGAATGTAAAGACAGGCTGACAGCACGCATACAGGAAACTGCACTGACGAATAGCTTTTTGCCTTCTAATTAGATCAATTTTGTGTTCTCTTAATAGAATTAATTCCAAGAAATTCAATTTAGTCCTTCCTCAGCTATAGAACAATGATATATATATATAAATATATATTAGTGATAACTATTTTTCATTATTTTTCGTAACGAAACTGAAACCCTCACATTCGAGGAACAATTATATGTAGATGACAGTAGCAACATTAATTTTTTTTAAATTGAAAAAGTTCCCCTATTTTTAATTTTCGTTCACATATCGCAGTTTGAACTCGCCCCAGCTTGGGGTGAGTTCACAATATATAACTATTTCATTATTGTTATAACTTTTTATTTTCTGTTTCAGGTGCAAATATATAATATATATTCTGGAATATTTTTTAGAACATTGTGGAATATTTTTGAATATTTTGGATAAAACTATCTCGTTTTCAGTGCAAGATTGCAAGTCTTACTGTCAGGATAGTGAAAGTAGATAGACATGGATAGATAGAAAGACATATTGTTAGACAGATAGACAGATAGGCTAAACAATCAAACACGGATGCCTACAAACCGTCAAATTCTTGAAATCCTCACTTTTCTGTTCAATAGCCAGAAACGGCGACTGGATCGAATCAAAATTATGATTACGGATATAGAATTGCTTTGGAGGGAAATTTCAGACTTTCCACTATTATCCAGCGCACTCATCAGAAAGAAACTCAATTGCCTGATTGATTTATATGACAAAAACAAAAAGAATCCGTCTGATAAATTTACTACAACACTTTCTCAGTTATTTGATGTCACCAACGTTAATGGAGAATGGAAAAGCACGGAGGATAAAGAACTCTACCAGAGGCAAGTTAAGAGTGGAGGAAAGATTGGTTATTCAATGGTCAAACAAGCCCCTTTGGAATCAATCCACCCAAGAAAACGAATCCGACTATCAAAAACCCAATCACAAGCCAGCTCTTCTCAATCGCAACCTATACAAACACATACAACTGTCTCAGAATCTTCGGATTCTGAAACCTCTGCTTCTTCACCCGACTTGCCAACCTATTCTTCCACGTCATCTTCTCCTGAATGCAAACCGAAATACCAAAGAGCAAGCACTACAACAGCGGGTTTGCTAGTACTGCAAAACAACATTTCTACACATAAAGCATATGATGTTCTTGCAACCATTGCTGAACAGGGTCACGATGTGCCAGTTCCAAGTCAGGCGGGTGTCTGGAAACGAGTAATCTCTGTAGGACGTAAAATGAAAACCAAAATTGTTCAAAAACTTCAAAGCAAAGAACTCTATTGTCTCCAGTTTGATGCGGTAAAAGAGTTCAAGGGGAAGAGTATCAAGTAGTTCTGCTGAAAAACATGACAACCGAAATCAAGCTTGGTATTATTAAATGTGAGAGTGGTTCTGCCGCGGCCATTCACAAGGAACTACATCAGCTACTTGATGAATATGATGCTTGGAAAAATATTGGCATGATAATATGCGACCACGACCGCAGTAAATACTGAGGTGTCGTTTGCATGGGATTGTAAAGCTCATACAGGATGATGTCTTGAGCAAGGGCTTTCAGAAGCCACAATATATTGGTGTCAGCACCATGTACTCGACCTCCTTTTGAAACATGTCATGAATTTTTTATCCAAGAGCCAACGAGCAAACCAAAACTCAACTATTCCTTCATTGACCAATTAACACAAAACTATGTCACTCTTCAGGCTGATTGCCGCCTCGTTGCGACAGATGATGTTAGCACAGACGAGAACCCTGGATGGCGAGATGATTTCAAGTTCTTATATGAATTATGTCAGGCATATCGTCATTACAAAACAACTTCACGTTGGCCTCGCATCAACTGGAAGAAACTACCAAATTTACACCAGGCAAGATGGAACTCACGTGCGATATATACTGTTATATCATTTTTCTGATACCAGAGTGGCGCAACATCCTCACTCCTGCCTGCAACTTCATCTGCATATGAATGGGCAAATAAGCTTGGTTCCATTCTCAACACTATAATGAAGCGTCCTTCAATGAACTTGTTTACCACTCATCAGGATAAAATGCAAGAAGCAACTAATGTTTAGAAAGACCCTCAGTCGTCATTAATTGACATTCCCAGATCTAACCAAATTGCTGAACGTGCTGTGAAACTGATGGAGGAACTTCATGCAAAATCGAGAAAATTTCATTTTTGAATCTGAAGTTCATAGGAAAAAATATGTTTTAAACATTTCTTGTACATTCTGTACATATTACTAACTGATCTGTATCTTATTTGTTAATAAAAGTTGATTAGTTATTATTACTCTTTTGAATTAAGCTAAAAAAAATAATGTCCTTTTTTTGAAAAAAGAAATATTTTTCCACTTTTTTCTTCCGAAAAAGGGGGAGTGGGGGGTTTTTTTAAAAAAATCAAAAATGCAATTGATATTCTTAAATTACACATAAAAGTTCCTCGATTGCAAGTGGTTTCATAAAATATTTTTTTTGTTATCACCCTACATATATATATATATATATATATATATATATATATATATAAGTGTAAGTTTGATCTTAGTAAACAAGGCAATTTATTCTGAAAATTATTTGAAGTAAATACGCCATAGATCAAAGTTTATTATTATTATTATCTAATTTGCTTTCAAGCATTTTTTTACTGAGACCAATTTAAATTAATTGACACATTACTAAGAGCAGTTTTTTTACGGACACATTTACTGAGAGCAGTTTTTCACGGACACATTTACTGAGAGCAGTTTCTTCACGGACACATTTACTGAAGCAATTTCTCACGGAAAAATCTACTGAGAGCAGCTTTTTCACGGACACATTTACTGAGAGCATTTCTTCACGGAGCCATATCGCATTGAGAGCAGTTTGTTCACGGACACATCTACTGAGAGCAGTTTCTTCAAGGACACATTTACTGAGAGCAGTTTCTTCACGGACACATTTACTGTAGTAGTTTCTTCACGACATTATTGAGAGAGTTTCTTCACGGACACATCTACTGAGAGCAGGTTTTCACGATAAATTTACTGAGACAATTTCTTCACGGACACATTTACTGAGAGCAGTTTCTTCACGGACACATTTACTGACAGCAGTTTCTTTATTGACACATCTACTGAGACAGTTTCTTTCACGGACACATTTACTGAGAGAGCAGCTTTTTCACGGACACATTTACTGAGAGTGCTTATTCACGGACATACTTACTGGAGTGCTTCTTCACGGACACATCTACTAGAGTAGGTTCTTCTACGGATACATTTATCGAGAGCAAAGCCTTTCATGGACACATTGCATTGAGAGCAGTTTTCTTTCTACTTAACACATTTACTGAGAGCAGTTTCTTTACGGACACATCTACTGAGAGCAGTTTCTTTACGGACACATTTACTGAGAGCAGTTTCTTCACGGACACATTTACTGAGAGAAGCTTCTTCACGGACACATCTACTGAGAGCAGTTTCTTCACGGACACATTCCACTGAGAGCAGTTTCTTCACGGACACATTTACTGAGAGCAGTTTCTTCACGGACACATTTTACTGAGACAGTTTTTCATGGACACATCTACTGAGAGCAGTTTTTCACGGACACATTTACTGAGAGCAGTTATCTTCACGAACATTTACTGAGACAGTTTCTTCACGGACACATTTACTGAGAGCAGTTTCTTCACGCACACATTTACTGAAAGCAGTTTCTTAAATGCACACATTTACTGAGAGCAGTTTCTTCAGGGACACATTTAATGAGAGCAGTTTCTTCACGGACACATTTACCAAGAATAGTTTTTTCACGTACACATTTACTTAGATTTTGTTTCTCCACGAACACATCTACCGAGAGCAGTTTCTTCACGGACACATTTACTGAGAGCAGTTTCTTCACGGACACATTTACCGAGAGCAGTTTATTCACGGACACATTTACTCGAGGCAGTTTCTTCACGGACACATCTACTAAGAGCAGTTTCTTCACGGACACATTTACTGAGAGCAGTTTCTTCACGGACATTTACTGAGAGCAGTTTCTTCACGGACACATTTACTGAGAGCAGTTTCTTCACGCACACATTTACTGAGAGCAGTTTTTCATTTGGACACATTTACTGAGAGCAGTTTCTTCACTGACACATTTACTGAGAGTGTTTCTTCACGGACACATTTTACTAGAGAAGTTTCTTCACGTACACATTTACTGAGAGCAGTATCCAGTTTAAAAGATTCTGACATTTCGCCATCCTTGTGCGATATTTAATGTAAAAGTTTAACAATGTAGCAGTGCCGTAGTGGAAGGGGGCCAGGGGACATCATGCCCCGGGTGCTACTCACAAAGGGTCGCCAAATGATATATTTTACATGCAATATTATATGGTTTTCGAAATGGGGGTGAGGGGCGCTGAAAGGTATTGTGCCACTGCAATGCAGGTCTAAAGTTTTCCTTTACTGTCCCCTTACCTTGACCTGCACTTGTGCTCCGCAATCACGAGTTAGTTTATTAAAACTTCAATCACGTTTATCGACTAGTACAGTCTTACATTTTTATTTCCTCTTAGTTTACTTCCTCTCCTGGACGTTCTATTTACGTGATTTTTAAAAAAATAATTTTTGTTTAAACACATGAAACAAACCAATCAATACAATTTACTTTCAATGACACGGTTGTAAATATAAATAGATTGTTTGATGTCGTCTTGAAGTCCAGCTGCGTAAAGCAGTGTTCTTCATCATTTCCTACAGATGTGACACAATATTGACAAGATATTGACACATTATTGTCACAATATGGACACAATACTGACATAAATGGGATACATTTTTGTCACAATATGGACACAATACTGACATGATGTGGACACATTATTGTCACAATATTTAAACAATATCAACACATTATTTTCACAATATGGACACAATACTGACACAAATGGGACACATTT
Organism: Bulinus truncatus; assembly: GCA_021962125.1. Taxonomy (NCBI): domain Eukaryota; kingdom Metazoa; phylum Mollusca; class Gastropoda; family Planorbidae; genus Bulinus; species Bulinus truncatus. Next base: position 8,365,637 of record JAGDYQ010000012.1, read on the forward strand.
TTGTCACAATATGGACACACAATACTGACACGATGTGAACACATTATAGACAGGAGAACAGGAAAGTGAATGTATGCAAGTGACGTTAACATTTGAGTTGAACGTTTTGTATATGTACATTCAGCAGTGACAATGTATCCAGTTTTGACTCTACATCTCGTTTTGACCTCTACATCTAGTTTTGACCTCTAAATCTAGTTTTGACCTCTACATCTAGTTGTGACCTCTACATCCAGTTTTGACCTCTACATCCAGCTGTATGTTGCAGTGCTCATATACTGAGTCATGTATTGCTTTCTTTATAGCTTTTCTTCGAATTCTTTTGGTAAAATAAGTAATAATAAACTAATAATATATGAAATATAGTAATAAAATTAAGCTATGCTTCTGATAACAGATTTTAAACGTTTGAGTTTATGTTTAAAAAATTGCAGACAACTTTAGAGAAATCATTGGGAAATAGAACATATATTTTAGAGAAATCATTGGGAATAAGAACATATATTTTAGAGAAATCATTGGGAAATAGAACATATATTTTAGAGAATTGTTTAAACATTCCCCCTTCTCCTAATATCAAAACAGATTGTCAAACATTTATAATTCACTCTACCTTATAAGAAACATGCTCGGTATTTGCGAGTGACTTGCAAAAAGAATATCAAAATGGAAAAGAGAAAGCCAAGTTAAAATAAGTTATACATATTCTCGATAACCGTCTCACAACGACCATTTTGAGAATCACTGCTCCAAATAATACATTAGTTATAGGTGTGGCTTAAGTCATACACTTTCAAACATTTACATTTACAAACATGGGAGAGACTTGTGTAGATTCAACACACTCCAACGATGGCAAAACCGCATTTGGCATTGATAGAGACTCAACGCGTTGGCATACATCCAGCACAACTTACACAATCATAAATATTCAACACATTAGACTTATTTAGCTTTAATCAGAAACATTTGTAGCATTCACACATATTTCAGTGGACAGGAACAGATTCATATAGATACACATGGAATATCTCACATTGTCTCTCTCTCTCTCACACACACACACACACACACACACACACATACACACACAGTTTCCCCATTATCACTGTCTTACACACTTTCTTACACACTCTCTTACATACTTTCACACCTCTTACACACTTTCTTACACACTCTTACACACTTTCTTACACACTCTCTTACACACTTTCTCTATACACTCTCTACACAATTTTCACTAAACCTGAAATGCAGGAATCACACGATCGTTTGTGACCGAATCCGCCAGTGGTCATATATGACAACGGCCTCATAATTTCGTTGTGTCCACTATAGAGTTTGTTTGGTGGAGAAATGAGTAAACGGGGATGATGAGCAGTAGAGGAAAATTAAAAACTACAATCATGGAACACAGACAAGACGCCTATAGACATAACATGCACACTACAACTATCTGAAACACCAGACAAGACGCCTACAGACATAAATACACACTACAATCATCGAACACCAGACAAGACGATGATGAGAGCAGAGACACTACAATCATCTAACACCAAACTAGCCTAGAGACATAACTGCACACCACAATTATCTTACACAAGATGCCTAGAGACATAACATGCACACTACAATCATCTAACACCAGACTAGACGCCTAGAGAAATAACATGCACTCTACAATCATCTAACACCAGTCAAGATGCCCAGATATAACATCCATACTACAATCATCGAACACCAGACAAGACGCCTACAGACATGCACACTAAGAAATTGAATGCAAGACAAGACGTCTACAAAATCTAAAGTAAGATAAACTTACTCTGTACCGTGGGTGACGAACCTATGGCACTTGAGCTCATCAGTAGACAGCCGACATGCGACTAAAATATCACTTTCTTTAATTTTAATTGGAGTGTTGGCACTTTACTATAAACACATTTTAATACATTCTTTTTTGCCCTTAACCAATGTGGGTCGGGGATGTAAATTTAGGCACACGGCCCCAAATAGGTTCGCCACCACCGCTCTAGTAGCAGAGACGACTTGGTGCCATGGTTGTTCGGGTAACTGTTAATAAGCCCCTAACGGCACTTAAGTATAAAGGATATTCAGTATCTTCTATTTTAGGCCCATATTTTTTTCTTTGAGGTGGGGGGGGCTTAACTGACCTAAATCAGTCTTTGACTTTATATAAGTAATGATAAACCAGGAGACAGCACCGACAGGCGACTATAATTAAAAGTAAGGTGACATAGCCTCATATTTTATCTTTTGCCACATGAGGTTTTTTGTAAATGAAAATAAATAAACATCAAAAAAAGAACCCATAATCCAGTGTGGTCAAATTGATGGCTTAGTCTTGGCCATCCCATTTATACATGTCTTGTAAAACAGCAGATAATGGGGGAAGGGGGAGAGAGTGAACCGGGCAGAGAAATTGTTAACTCATCAGTCATTGTCTTCCATTGTCGTTCTGTAAATGTACAGACACAGAGTTGTGTCCTTGTTGCTACATCTCTTGTAATGCGTATTTCACCTTCGCGAAATAAATGATAGTTCCACTGCTCGAAGAAACATTTTGGTTAGTTTATATGGATGTCTAAGTAAAAAACACATTTTTTTGTGTTTTATTATGTAATTGTTTAGGTATCAAAGAAAATATATGTTATTTTTACTTTTTTTCAACATGACAAGTTTAGTATGTTTTCAATACTGAGCTAAACTTTTTCGAACTTTAATGTACAATACAGTAAGTATGTATGACATATGTTTTTTTTAGTACATTCTAAGAAAAGATGACAGATCTTTCTTAGTTAGATAGATATAAAATATTTTCTTATGTAGATAGAGGCTAAGACTCTTAGAGATAGACTTAGAGATACAGAGTACTGGTAAGATAGCTATAGATAGATATATAGATATAAATATATATATATATATATATATATATATACATAGATACATAGATACATACATAGATACATACATATACAGATACATATACATAGATAGATAGATAGATAGATAGATAGATAGATAGATAGATAGATAGATAGATAGATAGATATATATGATAGATAGATAGATGATACATAGATGATGATACGGATGGATAGATGTGAGATGGATAGATAGATAGAGATAGATAGATAATAGATAGATAGATAGATAGATAGATAGATAGATAGATAGATAGATAGATAGATAGATAGATAGATAGATAGATAGATAGATAGATAGATAGATAGATAGATAGATAGATACCCAAATGTTAACAACGAAGGCCCCTAATATTGCAAGCCCTCTTTCACAAATATATATTTAATAATCACAAATTATCTTCAGTTATTTAGTGTTATGTTCTCTGTAAAACTCTAGGTTACATTATAATCTAATAAAAGCACAATGGCCCCTCAAGCTAACCCAAGCGTTAGGGCCCCATCCATACAGACTGAGATCAGTGAATAAAAAATAATAAAAGATTTGACTTTATGCACGCGGGCCCATGGGGTGAGCCCATGTATAATACAGCCATGCATGAGACTCACATTAGAGTGGGCCCTTCAATCAGCCCATGTTTCCATTTACGTACATATTTCATATAATTAAAAAAACAAATTAAATTGAGGAAAGTGAAATGTTGCTGATGTTATCAAATTGTTTGCTGTTCACTGAAGTGAAACAATGGACACTGGAATAAATTGAAAACATGAAAATTTAACGCTTTATGTCCATTTCTGTGTAAGATTGTTTTTTTTTTTTGTTTTGTTTTGATTTTTGAAAATCAGCTAATCTCACAAAAAATATGCGAACTTTTAATATCTGCAATGACTAGTTCAAGAATTAGAATTGCACATTAAAATGCAAACCAGTTCATTTTAGAGTGAAGAGGTTTAAAGTGGAGATAAGTGTACACAACCAAATGGTCCAGAGGTTACCAAAGAAAACATTGTACTTTTGGAAATGCATTAGGACGAGGCAGGTTTAATGGATGTTGGAGCTGAAGAAAAAGAAACCGATAATGTCGTTTGGAGGGTAAAAGTTTCAATTACATTTAGTGGTGGAGTTTGATTTGGTTGAACAGTGAGACTTTTAGTGAAGTAGTGACATTCAATTGTGACATAATTTGTGAATAAGTACCTGTTTGTATACACATGGTTTAACTGTCAAATATTATTTTTTCTGTCTCCTAAACTGTCATAAAATAATTAGGGATGAAAGACTATCATACCTGCTGTTTATCTTAGGATGAAGAGACACTATGACTGTGTTTATCGTAGGGTGAAGAGATGCTATTATAACTGCTGTTTATCGTAGTGGTGAAGAGAGACTATAATTTCTTATCGTAGGGTGAAGAGACTATTATAATTTCTGTTTATCGTAGGATGAAGAGACTATTATAACTTTGTTTGTTTATATTGGAGAGCCTACAAATAAATATAATTAAATACTTTTGATCACAGACTAACAGTTGTGACTGAAATGATAATATCTCATCGATATGAAGCCTGGGGCTGGGATGAATTTGGATTTATCTGACGTCACTGCAGGGAGCTTAATGTTCAATAGATCACGTGCTTTTCTGGAGTGTCCCGGCCATGGACCGCAGGGTGGACCAGTCCGGAAGCTTGCTGGCCATCGGGCTTTATGGCAGTCTCCAGATGTTGAGAGACATGAGTTTAATCTCATGGGCTCTAAGAGACTAAGTCTCAGCCCGCAATTTTACTGAGAGAGTTCTAAGAGAGAGAGAGAGAGAGAGAGAGAGAGAGAGAGAGAGAGAGAGAGAGAGAGAGAGAGAGAGAGAGACGTACAGAGCGCCGAACTAGGGGGACGCCTCGAAATAGCACAGTTAAATAATTTGAAGTTTTTAAAATTCAACTCACACAGGGCGCAGAACTAGTGGAGAGTCTCCTGAACAGCAGTTTTCAAATCTGGAGTAGGGCGTCACAAAATTAACTCGCACAGGGCGCTGAACAATCTAGATTTGGCTCTGTACGTATCTGTGTGATAGTACTATGAACCTCGGGAAATAAATATATTTATCATTGCAACCTAATAAATGAATCAAGCATTTAACCGGAGTATACATATTAGTGATGACGTCACATGTTTACTTTATTCTTAGTAGTCCGAAACTCTTTTTTTTTTAAAACCTATTTAAATGATTCATTTCATGAATTGAATCGTATTTGATTCTCAAGTCAATTTGAATCTACTCAATAGAGGCACGTCTCGCTGACTACTTTTCTCTTTGAAAAGATCCGAGTCAGTTTGTTTTCATTTCTACCTAGAGACTCAACAATTCTTGATTGGCTGGATAGCATCCCTGTTACTGTCCAAGAGTATTGTGTTCATGGTTTCACTGAATTCCCTGGGTATATAAATACTCCCCCGTATTGTCCAATTGTTTATGTGCGCGTGCGTGTGTGTATGTTTGTGTTTTATTTTTATGTGTTGTTCTCATACACTTCCGGTTCAGATCTTATTTCGAAACAGTTTTTTTTTAAAGAGAAATGTTATCTGTGTAGTGGTTTGATCAATGAGATGAGTATGATTGAATGACCTCCATATGAAAGTGGAATTTTCTGAAAAGCGAAAAAACAAGAAAAAAATAATCTTATAAGTATATAATAAGATAGAAAAGATAGATGATAGATCTGATTTAGATGATAGATAGATATAGATAGATAGATAGATATAGATAGATAGATAGATAGATATATAGATAGATATAGATATAGATAGATAGATATGATAGATATAGATAGATAGATAGATAGATAGATAGATAGATAGATAGATAGATAGATAGATAGATAGATAGATAGATAGATAGATAGATAGATAGATAGATAGATAGAGATAGATAGATAGATAGATAGAGATAGATAGATAGATAGATAGATAGATAGATAGATAGATAGATAGATAGATAGATAGATAGATAGATAGATAGATAGATAGATAGATAGATAGATAGATAGATAGATAGATAGATAGATAGATAGATAGATAGATAGATAGATAGATAATTTACTTAACGGATTAAGAAAACTTGTTTCTTTTTAAATGCGTTATTTTTATGGTTACAAAAGCTGTCCAATCATTTCTTTACAATTGAACTATTTTATTATCATTGTTTTTTTTTCATTCTTCTATTCTTTTCTTAACAGCATTGGAGTATCCATTGGAAGGTAAAGCTAACAGAAACAAAAAAATTACTTGCTTTACACCTTGTTGATATTTTGGTTATAAGTATACAAGAGTACAGAGGTACCAACTGTTAAAGACTGCTATTTAAATGTTTTCATTGAATAAAAGTCATCCTAGAGTGCAATTCATCAGACACAACAAACTGGCATATTGTCTCTGTCTGGCTCGTTGCGCTGAAACTTGAGTTGGCCAGATTTATTATGGGATTAAAAAGCCTAAAAAATAAAACAGCAGAAGAGGCGAATACTATACTTTTACAGTGGTCTCCAACCTTTTTCAGGCCGTGGGACTGGTCAATGTTTGTGATTCAATGCGGACCAGCTAATATTTTGGTGCGTCTGGCACAATTCTGGATCCACGGACCGGTACCGGCCCGCGGCCCGGGGGCTGGGAGCCACTGCTTTACTAGGTTTCTTCAATGCATTAATGTCAAAGATAAATACAAAACATGCTAAATTTTACGTCGTTTTCAAATTGAACCAAATAATGAGCATATTTTTTTAACAATTGATCCTAAATACTTATTGTATGCCATCAGCAATCACTAGAGTGCGCATCAAAATAAAATACACTCATAAAGATCCAAACAATAATATACTAACATCATCACAGGACTTAAGACTTGGTCTCATATCCATAACTTCTGCTTTCTATCGCACCGAAGTTTCGTTTCACAATTTTCTTCCTTCACGCCTGTTAGCATTTATTCACCATCTCAAACTTGCATCTCACCATTAACTTGTATCTCACCACCAAATTGTATCTCACCATTAACTTGTATCTCATCAGCAACTTTATCTCCTCATTAGTTTGTATCTCACCATCAACTTGTATCTCACCATGTAAATCTTTTTTATCTCACCATTAACTTTTATCTCACCATTAACTTTTATCTCACCATTAACTTGTATCTCACCTTCAAATTTTATCCCACCATCAGCTTGTATCTCATTATCAACTTTCATCTCACCACCAATCATGTTAACCTCACCACCACTCAATTCGTTTCAGCCTCTCCACTTCCTGGAACTTTCATTTGAAAAAAATCGCCGTAATCGCCAAATAACATAACGTTCGATACCAGTCAGCATCGATCTCTGGCCACTAACTTCGTTAGTTCCTTCATTATCAAACAGTCATTGAGTATCGATTAAACAATGAAACATCGATACAGCTTGGCGGCAGGTGAATCTTAAATTACTGCCTTTTAACAATACAAGAAATGGTTATTGACCAAACACTGAATTGGCGGCTGTAAGGAAGTAAAATAGATAGATAGAAGGATATAGATAAATAAGTATTGTTAGATAGACATAGATATTCGACAGTCATATTTGTTGGATAGACATACGTAGATAGACAGTCATATTGTTAGATAGACATAGGTGTATACAGAGTAATATATTGTTAGAGGACATAGTAGAAGACAGTCATATATTTATAGAAAAACATAGGCAGATTATAGTCATATTGTTAGATAGACATAGATATAGACAGTACATATTGTTAGATAGACATAGATAAACAGACAGTCATATTGTTAGATAGACATAGATAGTATAGGGCCATATTTTAGATAGACATAGATAGACAGACAGTCATATTGTTAGATTCTCATAGATAGACAGAAGTACATTGTTATAAATAGATAGATGACAGTCATATTGTTAGATAGATATAGATCCGATAGACAGTCATATTGTTAGATATAGGACTTTGATAGATAGACAAACATATTATTAGATAGACATAGATATTAGACAGTCATATTGTTAGATAGGACATAGATAGATAGACAGCCATATTTGTTAGATAGACATAGATAGAAGACAGTCACATTGTTAGATAGATACAGATGATGGGACAGGCTACATTGTTAGATACACATAGATAGATAGAGCAGTCATATTGTTGATAGACATATATAGATAGACAGTCATATTGTTAGATAGACATAGATAGACAGAACAGTATATTGTTAGATATGACACAGATAGATAGACAGTCATAGTTGTTAGATAGACATAGATAGACAGACAGTCATATTGTTAGATAGACAGATTTTTTCAGACAATAGTACATATTGTTAGATAGACAGATGTTACAGAGTCAGTATTGTTGAGACATAGATAGACAGACAGTCATATTGCTAGGATAGACATAGAGACAGACAGTCATATTGTTAGATATATTGGTTAGATATGACAGACAGTCATATTGTTAGGGAAAACTGATAGATAGATAGATAGACAGTCATTGTTAGATAGACAGATAGATAGACAGTCACATGGTTAGATAGACATAGATAGATAGATAACAGTATTTGTTAGATAGACATTAGGATAGATTGACAGTCACATTGTTAGATAGACGTAGATAGACAGACAGTCATATTGTAAGATAGACGTAGATAGACAGACATCATATTGTTCGATAGACGTAGATAGATAGACAGTCATATTGTTAGATAGACGTAGATAGATAGACAGTCATTTTGTTATTAGACGTAGATAGCTACATGTTTCATGGTTGTTAGATAGACCGTAGATAGATTGACATCATATTGCTAGATTGACTGTAGGATAGACAAAATGCTATTGTTAGATAGATGTAGATGATAGATAGGGTCATAATGTTAGATAGATAGAGGATAGACAGTCATAATGTTAGATAGACACAGATAGATAGACAAATGGCGATTGTTGTATATTAGATAGATAGACAGCTTCCATTTGTTTTAGATAATAGATGATACATGTTCACGTTTTTTTACTAGATGTGACATAGGATAGATAGGATCCATAATTTATGGCATTGAAATAAACTACTGTTCTTATGGGGTACTGAGATAAAATCCATTATTCTATGGGCATTGAACAAAAAACCATTGCTCCATAAGCAATGAAAGAACCATTGTTCTGGCCATTGAAATAGACCATTGTTCTATTGGCATTGAAATAGACCATTGTTCATGGGCATTGAAGAAAACCATTGTTCTATGCGTATTGAAATAAACCATTGTTCTATGGGCATTGAAAGAAACTATTGTTCTTATGGGCATTGAAATAAACTATTGTTCTAAAGGGCATTGAAATAAACCATTGTTCTATGTGCATTGAAATAAAACCTTGTTCATGGTATTGAAATGAACGATATAATGAGTTGCATTGAACAAACATTGCTCATTAAGGGCCAAAATAACCATGGTTCTATGTTCATTGAACAAACCATTGTTTCATAGCATTGAGATACGCCATTGTCTTATATTAATAAACATTGTTCAGAAAGGCTATTGACAGAAACTATTGTTCTATGGGCATGAATAAACCATTGTTCTATGGGCATTGAAAGAAACCATTGTTCTAAAAACATTAAATAAATGATTATTCGGTAAATATAAGAAACCATTGTTTTGCGCATTGAAATAACCACATTGCCTTATGGTACTGAAATAAAAACCATTGTTCACAGGCATTGAGATAAACCATTGTTCTATGGGCATTGAAATAAACCATTGTTTGCGCATTGAAACAAACCATTCGTTCTATGGGCATTATAGATAAACTATTGTTCATCATTGAAATAAAACCATTTGTCTTATGGATTTTGCTATCCACTTGTTGTTGTAAATACATACTAATTTATCTATTTTCAGTTGATATGCTTCCTCAGGATGACGAATACTAGCCATAATGTGTCACCGATTAGGGAGAAGCGTTCAATGGGTCACACTATTTGGCTGCAGCACGATGGCGGCATTTTCAGACTGTTGGTACTTATCGGCACAGAAATATGGCGGGATATTACTGGAGACCGACCCGAGCGTCCATTACAATCCAGTTACCTTTATATTTTAGTACAAAACCGTTAAATAAAAAAGAAGTTTTCGGTAGTTTACCGCCAAATAATTTGAGTCGTTTTCGTCCCCAATCACTAATAAACTAAAGTCAGTTTTATTACGTACAGTTTTATTTTATATACATTGACTCTTTTATTCACGGGATCGTTAATTTTTTTTGCCGATTTTAATTTTCCCTCTATTCCATTCAAATTCAATTCGTCAAGAACCGTAACTGCTAATCATCCAAGTTGACAAGGGTTAGAGCCCTCTTGTTCGTTAATTTCTGCCTATTTTAATTTCCATACAACAAGTGCAGTAAACAGTGGCAGGGAGTAAGGGCAGCAAAACAAGAAACTGCTACTCAACTACACACAACTGTTTATTGACATGAGACGAGCGGGGGTGGTGGTCTGTCTGCAGGCAGGTTCAGGTGAGTAAGAGAAAAGAAAAGTACCATACAAAACAACACAAACAAAATGTGAGTCAAACAACATCGCCATCCTGTTAGAAGGAAAATACCAAATACTTGCACAAAAAAAGTTGGATCGAATAAAACAGGGGGCAAAAAAATAAATCAAAAAGAAATTGTAAATGGTTATATTTCGTTTATTTTCCCGGAAGAAGCAGAATTGCTTTTTTATTTTAGGGGACGCCTGGTTTAGTTTGAATTTGAAAGCGGTCATTGAATCAGTTATTGCATTATAAAATCTAGCGGTATGTTTACTGGATGGTAATGATCAGCTTCCGTGAACTACAGGATTATTGTAATCGGTGAGAACAAAAAACGGCAGTGCATGATTTATTTTCTTGTCAATTGGGAAATTCAACTGATTTTGTTTTTAAAAACCAATTCTTTTTTATATCTAATTTTGTTTTTTTTTATCTGTGTTGTTTCAATTTTTACGATTCAACCTTCATGCAAAGTTAAATGTTCGAAACTGTAATTTTAAATCTTATTGTCTGGTCAGTGTTACCGTCTACACAGAACTTATTAGTTCAGTCAAAGTTACCGTCCATGGTCTATGGCACGTTATTAGGTGTATTATCAATTATGTAACGTATGAGACGGTATTACTTCCATACCGCTATAATAATGTAAGATATTATGTTATTGTCATTGATCGCAGTCTCCCTCTCACACGTCCGCAAACGTCGACATGGTTGCATATATAAGAATGAATTCTTGTGCTCAGTTGGTCAGCAATTAGGTTTATTAATAATATAGCAAATGAAATAATAAATAACCAATTGTAAAACGAATTGTCACTAATTGCAGTATCACTGAAAAGATTCTCGTCATTTCTGAAGATAACTTCCCTATTATATGAACTCCTTTCTATCAACTTATACAGATCACCTTCCACATGAACTTAACTGAACAGGTGTAAAACTTTGTTCCATGGAATCAGTCGGGAATGACCTGACGAATTCTTCGCCCCCGTATCCACAAACTGCATCTGTATATTCTTGTGTGACAAGCCAACCGAACTTTCAGCATAAAGCTACAACCAATATTAGACTGTATACTTTCACAACAAATACACTCACAGAGACCAGAAACGCACCAGATTCTTGACCTCTGTGTCCGCTATTCCAGACTTTTCAAGCACGCAAACACGACACACATGACAACAAAAAGCAAATACGCAAATCTCACTATGACAATGAATAATTTAAATCAAAAAGAGAAAATGGGCTTCAAAAGAAGAACTGATCCATCGACATATTACGTCACCGCTTTTATTATACATACAACGCTCTTTCTTTCTCACTTGGGCAAAAGAAGATATTTGGAAAAAATAAGTTCGTTGCTTCAACGATAGACAATGAATTTCAGTCTGTTTCTGTAACTCGGTACCATGGATGGCGTGGTTGTACAACGCCCACCGCTTCCTTTACTTCCCCCAACTTAAAGCTAGGTAGACTTCTGAGACTTTCAACAGACTCTGAACATTCATTGTCCTCACCGGACGAATCTGAACGACAAATTCAATATTCAACACTACGCGCCAAAATGGTGTATTCTGTCGGCATCTAGCGCCTGACAGGTGTTTGATGCTAATCGATTAATCACAATTTCCAAACTAGTACGAAATAAAAAAACGGAGTTAGTTGGCAGCAGCGACTTAAAAATTCATCTCGACCTATTTCTTCAGTTTCAACTTCTTACACATCTAGTAGATAAATTTACTGGCTTCTATATGGCCATGTTTTTCTATGAAATGTAACGAAATTGGGAATTACAAATGAATAGGTGACGTTGGTCAGTTGGGTACTTTTTTTATTTGCTGCTCGGCAAGGGAGATATTTGATTACTTTAATAAGTTTACCTCCCCTCCTCTCCTTTTCGCAAAGTAGACCCCTTATAGTGCAACTTATAGTTTGGTTATTTCAATATTTCGCAAATGGTCATCAGTGAAGAGAAGGTCAGCGTAGTAGCGGCTGTACTAATGTAAACCTCTAGTCCAGTTTGGTCAAATTTCGTCACTCTACTAATTACGAGAAGACAAGCCTCCTCCCCCCCCCCTCACTCCCACCTCTACTCCCACCTCACTCCCACCTCACTCCCACCTCACTCCCAACCCTCACTCCCCACCTCACCCCACTCACTCCCACCCCACTCCCACCTCACTCCCACCACTCCCACCCTACTCCCACCTCCCACAGTTTAAGTCTGGGGGCCAAGATCGTTTCTGGAATCCTGGGAATGAATGCACATCTTGTCAACTACCCGATACAGGAGAGGAATTATGGGGTGGGGGTGGGTGTTGTCTGACGGCTTGGGGTGGTGGGGGGGTCGGGGGGGGGAGATAAGAGTAGTACGGTGTTGCTATGAACAAAGAAATAGGTAGCTGAGTTGTTTGATTTAATTCAACTGTTGTTAGTTTTCTCAAAATGTTTTGCAAACTAACACAATTTCGAATAATCGATTTTTACGCCTCTAAAAATGTACATCAATTTTTTTTAACTAAAAATCAATTTTTAATTTCGTTTCTAATTCTTTTTATTGAACATCAACACCAACACCAATAAATTGAAGAAGTGTGTAGTTCTAATACTAAAAGCAGCTTTACACATACAGATATGCAAAACAGAGAGTTATGATCTCCACGGGGTAGCGGTGTAATGTATTCACACGTCACACGTCATATTATAGACTTTAAAATATTCGACAGCTCAGTTATTTACATTGTAAAACTCCAGCATACACCTTAGGGGCAGCCTAAGAGTCATGTGCCTCCCCCTACGTAAGCTTTCAATCGAATCTATATGGTCGATAATATAGATATATTTTTTTAGAAATTTTTTTTGTAATTTAAATAATAATTAACATAAAGCAAAAAGAGAACAAACAAACAATCAAACAAACAATCAAACAAATATAATCAATAGGGATCAGAGGGTGTTACTTGAAGTTATTGCGTACTCTTGATTAAAACAAACCTGGCTTCAATTCTCTTCCGAGGTTTTTAAATAGTCAGTGGCCCAATAGCTGTATGTAGTCAGTTCAGTGGCCCAAATAGCTTAGTATAGTCAGTAGCCCAAATAGCTTAGTATAGCCAGTAGCCCAAATAGCTTAGTATAGTCAGTAGCCCAAATAGCTGTATGTAGTCAGTAGCCCAAATAGCTGCATGTAGTCAGTAGCCCAAATAGCTTAGTATAGTCAGTAGCCCAAATAGCTGTATGTAGTCAGTAACCCAAATAGCTGTAGTATAGTCAGTAGCCCAAATAGCTGTATGTAGTCAGTAGCCCAAATAGCTTATATAGTCAGTAGCCCAAATAGCTTAGTATAGTCAGTAGCCCAAATAGCGGTAGTGAAGTCTTGTAGCCCTAAATAGCTTAGTATAGTCATTAGCCCAAATAGCTGTATGTAGTCAGTAGCCAAAATAGCTGTATGTAGTCAGTAACCCAAATAGCTGTATGTAGTCAGTAGCCCAAATAGCTGTATGTAGTCAGTAGCCCAAATAGCTTAAGTATAGTCAGTAGCCCAAATAGCTGTATGTAGTCAGTAGCCCAAATAGCTGTATGTAGTCAGTAGCCCAAATAGCTGTAAGCAGTCAGTAGCCCAAATAGCTGTATGTAGTCAGTAGCCCAAATAGCTGTATGTAGTCAGTAGCCCAAATAGCTGTATGTAGTCAGTAGCCCAAATAGCTTAGTATAGTCAGTATCCTAAATATGTATGTAGTCAGTAGCCCAAATAGCTGTATGTAGTCAGTAGCCCAAACAGCTTAGTATAGTCAGTATCCCAAATAGCTGTACGTATAGTCAGTAGCCCGTTAGCTGTATGTAGTCAGTAGCCCAAATAGCTTAGTATAGTCATTAGCCCAAATAGCTGTATGTAGTCAGTAGCCCAAATAGCTTAGTATAGTCAGTAGCCCAAATAGCTGTATGGTCAGGCCCAAATAGTCATGTAGTCAGTAGCCCAAATAGCTGTATGTAGTCAGTAGCCCAAATAGCTTAGTATAGTCAGTAGCCCAAATAGTTGTATGTAGTCAGTAGCCCAAATAGCTGTATGTAGTCAGTAGCCGAAATAGCTGGTATGTAGTCAGTAGCCCAAATAGCTTGTAATGTAGTCAGTAGCCCAAATAGCTGTATGTAGTCAGTAGCCCAAATAGCTGTATGTAGTCAGTAGCCAAAATAGCTTAGTATAGTCAGTATCCCAAATAGTCAGTATAGTCAGTAGCCCAAATAGCTTAGTATAGTCAGTAGCCCAAATAGCTGTATGTAGTCAGTAACCCAAATAGCTGTATGTAGTCAGTAGCCCAAATAGCTGTAGTATAGTCAGTAGCCCAAATAGGTTAGTATAGTCAGTAACCCAAATAGCTGTACGTAGTCAGTAGCCCAAATAGCTGTATGTAGTCAGTAGCCCAAATAGGTTAGTATAGTCAGTAGCCCAAATAGCTGTACGTAGTCAGTATCCCAAATAGCTGTATGTCAGTAGCTCAAATAGCTGTATGTAGTCAGTAGCCCAAATAGCTGTATAAATGCAGCCCAAATAGCTGTAGTCAGTAGCCCAAATAGCCATGTGTCAGTAGCCCAAATAGCTTAGTATAGTCAGTAGCCCAAATAGCTTAGTGTAGTCAGTAGCCCAAATAGCTGTATGTAGTCAGTAGCCCAAATAGCTGTATAGTCAGTAGCCCAAATAGCTGTATATAGTCAGTAGCCCAAATAGCTTAGTATAGTCAGTAGCCCAAATAGCTTATGTAGTCAGTAGCCCAAATAGCTGTATGTAGTCAGTAGCCCAAATAGCTGTATGTAGTCAGTAGCCCAAATAGCTGTATGTAGTCTGTAGCCCAAATAGTTAGTATAAATAGTAGCCCAAATAGCTGTACGTAGTCAGTAGCCCAAATAGCTGTATGTAGTCAGTAGCCCAAATAGCTGTATGTAGTCAGTAGCCCAAATAGCTGTATGTAGTCAGTAGCCCAAATAGCTTAGTATAGTCAGTAGCCCAAATAGCTGTATGTAGTCAGTAGCCCAAATATTTAGCATAGTCAGTAGCCCAAATAGCTGTATGTAGTCAGTAGCCCAAATAGCTGTATGTAGTCAGTAGCCCAAATAGCTAGTAGTATAGTCAGCAGCCCAAATAGCTGTATGTAGTCAGTAACCCAAATAGCTGTATGTAGTCAGTAGCCCAAATAGCTGTATGTAGTCAGTGAACAAATAGTTGGTATAGTCAGTAGCCCAAATAGCTGTATGTAGTCAGTAGCCCAAATAGCTGTATGTAGTCAGTAGCCCAAACAGGGCTGTATGTAGTCAGTAGCCCAAATAGCTGTATGTAGTCAGTGGCCCAAATAGCTGTAGTATAGTCATTAGCCCAAATAGCTTAGTATGGTCAGCAGCCCAAATAGCTGTATGTAGTCAGTAGCCCAAATAGCTGTAGTATAGTCAGTAGCCCAAATAGCTGTATGTAGTCAGTAGCCCAAATAGCTGTAGTATAGTCAGTAGCCCAAAGAATGTATGTAGTCAGTAACCCAAATAGCTGTATGTAGTCAGTAGCCCGAATAGCTGTATGTAGTCAGTAGCCCAAATAGCTGTAGTATAGTCAGTAGCCCAAATAGCTGTACGTAGTCAGTAGCCCAAATAGCTGTATGTAGTCAGTAGCCCAAATAGCTGTATGTGTCAGTAGCCCAAATAGCTGTATGTAGTCAGTAGCCCAAATAGCTGTATGTGGTCAGTAGCCCAAATAGCTGTATGTAGTCATAGCCCAAATAGGGGCTGCATAGCTGCATCCCAAATAGCTTTAGGTAGAATCAGGGTAGCCCAAATAGCTGTATGTAGTCAGTAGCCCAAATAGCTTAGTGTAGTCAGTAGCCCAAACAGCTGGTATGTAGTCAGTAGCCCAAATAGCTGTATGGTAGTCAGTAGCCCAAACAGCTTAGTATAGTCAGTGAGCGCCCAAATAGCTGTATGTAGTCAGTAACCCAAATAGCTGTATGTAGTCAGTAGCCCAAATAGCTGTATGTAGTCAGTAGCCCAAATAGGTTAGTATAGTCAGTAGCCCAAATAGCTGTACGTAGTCAGTAGCCCAAATAGCTGTATGTAGTCAGTAGCCCAAATAGCTGTATGTAGTCAGTAGCCCAAATAGCTGTATGTAGTCAGTAGCCCAAATAGCTTAGTATAGTCAGTAGCCCAAATAGCTGTACGTGTAGTCAGTAGCCTAAATAGCTGTATGTAGTCAGTAGCCCAAAATAGCTTATATAGTCAGTAGCCCAAATAGCTGTATGTAGTCAGTGAGCCCAAATAGCTGTATGTAGTCAGTAGCCAAAATAGCTAGTGTATAGTCAGTAACTTCCAAATAGCTTAGTATAGTCAGTAGCCCAAATAGCTGCATGTAGTCAGTAGTCCAAATAGCTTATGTAGTCATTAGCCCAAATAGCTGTATGTAGTCAGGCCCAAATAGCTTAGTATAGTCAGTAGCCCAAATAGCTGTATGTAGTCAGTAACCCAAATAGCTGTATGTAGTCAGTAGCCCAAATAGCTTTGGCATGTATAGTCAGTAGCCCTAAATAGCTGTATGTAGTCAGTAGCCCAAATAGCTGTAGTATAGTCAGTAGCCCAAATAGCTGTATGTAGTCAGTAGCCCAAATAGCTGTATGTAGTCAGTAGCCCAAATAGCTGTATGTAGTCAGTAGCCCAAATGGCTTATGTAGTCAGTAGCCCAAATAGCTGTATGTAGTCAGTAGCCCAAATAGCTGTATGTAGTCAGTAGCCCAAATAGCTTAGGTATAGTCAGTAGCCCAAATAGCTGTATAGTCAGTAGCCCAAATAGCTGTATGTAGTCAGTAGCCCAAATAGCTTAGTATAGTCAGTAGCCCAAATAGCTGTATGTAGTCAGTAGCCCAAATAGCTTAGTATAGTCAGTAGCCCAAATAGCTGTATGTAGTCAGTAGCCCAAATAGCTGTATGTAGTCAGTAGCCCAAATAGCTGTATGTAGTCAGTAGCCCAAATAGGTTAGTATAGTCAGTAGCCCAAATAGCTGTACGTAGTCAGTAGCCCAAATAGCTGTATGTAGTCAGTAGCCGAAATAGCTGTATGTAGTCAGTAGCCTAAATAGCTGTATGTAGTCAGTAGCCCAAATAGCTGTATGTAGTCAGTAGCCCAAATAGCTGTATGTAGTCAGTAGCCCAAATAGCTGTAGTATAGTCAGTAGCCCAAATAGCTGTAGTATAGTCAGTAGCCCAAATAGCTTAGTATAGTCAGTAGCCCAATAGCTGTATGTAGTCAGTAGCCCAAATAGCTGTATGTGTAGTCAGTAGCCCAAATAGCTGTATGTAGTCAGTAGCCCAAATAGGGTTAGTATAGCTGTAGCTCCAAATAGCATGTACGTAGTCAGTAGCCCAAATAGCTGTATGTAGTCAGTAGCCCAAATAGCTGTATGTAGTCAGTAGCCCAAATAGCTTATGTAGTCAGTAGCCCAAATAGCTTAGTATAGTGCAGCCCAAATAGCTGTATGTAGTCAGTAGCCCAAATAGCTGTATGTATTCAGTGGCCCAAATAGCTGTATGTAGTCAGTAGCCCAAATAGCTGTATGTAGTCAGTAGCTCAAATAGCTGTATGTAGTCAATCAGCCCAAATAGCTTAGTATATTGGCAGTCCCAAATAGCTTAGTATAGTCAGTAGCCCAAATAGCTGTATGTAGTCAGTAGCCCAAATAGCTGTAGTATAGTCATTAGCCCAAATAGCTGTATGTAGTCAGTAGCCAAAATAGCTGTATGTAGTCAGTAACCAAATAGCTGTATGTAGTCAGTAGCCCAAATAGCTGTATGTAGTCAGTAGCCCAAATAGCTGTATGTAGTCAGTAGCCCAAATAGCTTAGTATAGTCAGAGCCCAAATAGCTGTATGTAGTCAGTAGCCCAAATAGCTGTATGTAGTCAGTAGCCCAAATAGCTGTATGTAGTCAGTAGCCGAAATAGCTGTATGTAGTCAGTAGCCCAAATAGCTTAGTATAGTCAGTAGCCCAAATAGCTGTATGTAGTCAGTAGCCCAAATAGCTGTATGTAGTCAGTAGCCCAAATAGCTGTATGTAGTCAGTAGCCCAAATAGCTTAGTATAGTCATAGCCCAAATAGCTGTATGTAGTCAGTAGCCCAAATAGCTGTATGTAGTCAGTAGCCCAAATAGCTGTATGTAGTCAGTAGCCCAAATAGCTGTATGTAGTCAATAGCCCAAATAGCTGTATATAGTCAGTAGCCCAAATAGCTGTATGTAGTCAGTAGCCCAAATAGCTGTATGTAGTCAGTAGCCCAAATAGCTGTATGGAAGGGTAGCCCAAATAGCTGTATGTAGTCAGTAGCCCAAATAGCTGTATGTAGTCAGTAGCCCAATTAGCTGTATGTAGTCAGTGGCCCAAATAGCTGTATATGAAGTCAGTAGCCCAATAGCTGTATGTAGTCAGTAGCCCAAATAGCTGTATGTAGTCAATAGCCCAAATAGCTGTATGTAGTCAGTAGCCCAAATAGCTGTATGTAGTCAGTGGCCCAAATTGCATGTAGTCAGTAGCCCAAATAGCTGTATGTAGTCAGTGGCCCAAATAGCTGTATGTAGTCAGTAGCCCAATAGCTGTATGTAGTCAGTGGCCCAAATAGCTGTATGTAGTCAGTAGCCCAAATAGCTGTATGTATTCAGTAGCCCAAAATAGCTGTATGTAGTCAGTAGCCCAAATAGCTGTATGTAGTCAGTAGCCCAAATAGCTGTATGTATTCAGTGGCCGAAATAGCTGGTGTAGTCAGTAGCCCAAATAGCTGTATGTGGTCAGTAACCCAAATAGCTGTATGTAGTCAGTAGCCCAAATAGTTGCATGTGTAGTCAGTAGCCCAAATAGCTTAGTGTAGTCAGTAGCCCAAATAGCTGTACGTAGTCAGTAGCCCAAATAGCTGTATGTAGTCAGTAGCCCAAATAGCTGTATGTAGTCAGGAGCCCAAATAGTTTAGTATAGTCAGTATCCCAAATAGCTTAGTATAGTCAGTAGCCCAAATAGCTGTATGTAGTCAGTAGCCCAAATAGCTTAGTATAGTCATTAGCCCAAATAGATGTATATAGTCAGTAGCCCAAATAGCTGAGTACAGTTAAAATCAATAGCTGTATAAAGAAGCCAAATAGTTAGCTGTATAATCAGTAGACCAAAATAATGTAAAGGGTCAGTGAGCCCAAATAGCTTGTACAGAATAAGTGCCCAAATAGCTTAGTGTGTTAAATTGTGCTCAAAGGCTGTGTTGTAGTCAGTGTGCCCAAATACTGTATGTAGTCAAAGGTCAAATGATGGAGCAGCCGTAGACAAAGATGCAGAGACTGGGGCCCAAGGACAGGTGTCAGGCCAAATACAAAAGCCCAACAGTGGACTGGCGTTTGGTAGTAGTCAAAGCCCAAATATTGTATGAGTCAGTTCAAAGATATTGTAATGTAGTCAGTAGCCCAAATAGCTGTATGTAGTCAGTAGCCCAAAGGGCTTAGTAACAGCAGCCGTATGAATGTATGTAGTCAGTAGCCCAAATAGCTTAGTATAATGTCATAGCCAAATAGCTAATAAGAAGTCAGGGAAACCCAAATAGCTTAGTATAGTCAGTAGCCCAAATAGCTGTATGTAGTCAGTAACCCAAATAACTGTATGTAGTCAGTAGCCCAAATAGCTGTATGTAGTCAGTAGCCCAAATAGGTTAGGTATAGTCAGTAGTCCCAAATAGCTGTGTATGCAGTCAGCAGCCTAAATAGCTGTATGTAGTCAGTAGCCCAAATAGCTGTATGTAGTCAGTAGCCCAAATAGCTGTGTAGTCAGTAGCCCAAATAGCTGTATGTAGTCAGTAGCCCAAATAGCTGTATGTAGTCAGTAGCCCAAATAGCTTAGTATAGTCAGTAGCCCAAATAGCTTATAGCCAGCCTAAAGCTAGCTTAGCATAGTCAGTGGTTCAAAAAGCTGTATGTAGTCAGTAGCCCAAATAGCTGTATGTAGTCAGTAGCCCGAATAGCTGTATGTAGTCAGTAGCCCAAATAGGTTAGTATAGTCAGTAGCCCAAATAGCTGTACGTAGTCAGTAGCCCAAATAGCTGTATGTAGTCAGTAGCCCAAATAGTTGTATGTAGTCAGCAGCCCAAATAGCTTAGTATAGTCAGTATCCCAAATAGCTTAGTATAGTCAGTAGCCCAAATAGCTGTATGTAGTCAGTAGCCCAAATAGCTGTATGTAGTCAGTAGCCCAAATAGCTGTAGTCAGTAGCCCAAATAGCTGTATGTAGTCAGCCAAATAGCTGTATGTAGTCAGTAGCCCAAATAGCTGTATGTAGTCAGTAGCCCAATAGCTTGTATAGTCAGTAGCCCAAATAGCTGTATGTGGTCAGTAGTCACAATAGCTTTTAGTATGTCATATCCTAAATAGCTTAGTATAGTCAGTAGCCCAAATAGCTGTATGTAGTCAGTAGCCCAAATAGCTTAGTATAATACAGTCTCCAATAGTTGTATGTAGTCAGTAGCCCAAATAGCTAGTATAGTCAGTAGCCCAAATAGTCATGGTCAGTAACTCAAATAGCTGTATAGTCAGTAGCCCAAATAGCTGTATGTAGTCAGTAGCCCAAATAGCTGTATATAGTTAGTAGCCCAAATAGCTTAGTATAGTCAGTAGGCCCAAATAGGCTGTATGTAGTCAGTAGCCCAAATAGTTGTAAGCAGTCAGTAGCCCAAATAGCTTAGTATAGTCATAGCCCAAATAGCTGTATGTAGTCAGTAGCCCAAATAGCTGTATGTAGTCAGTAGCCCAAATAGCTTAGTATAGTCAGTAGCCCAAATAGCTGTATGTAGCTCAGTAGCCCAAATAGCTGTATGTAGTCAGTAGCCAAATAGCTTAGTATAGTCAGTATCCCAAATAGCTTAGTATAGTCAGTAGCCCAAATAGCTGTATGTAGTCAGTAGCCCAAATAGCTTAGTATAGTCATTAGCCCATATAGCTGTATGTAGTCAGTAGCCCAAATAGCTTAGTATAGTCAGTAGCCCAAATAGCTGTATGTAGTCAGTAACCCAAATAACTGTATGTAGTCAGTAGCCCGAATAGCTGTATGTAGTCAGTAGCACAAATAGGTTAGTATAGTCAGTAGCCCAAATAGCTGTACGTAGTCAGTAGCCCAAATAGCTGTATGTAGTCAGTAGCCGAAATAGCTACAGGTAGTCAGTAGCCCAAATAGCTACAGAAGTCAGTAGCCCAAATAGCTGTATGTAGTCAGTAGCCCAAATAGCTGTATGTAGTCAGTAGCCCAAATAGCTTAGTATAGTCAGTATCCCAAATAGCTAGTATAATGCAGCCCAAATAGCTTAGTATAGTCAGTAGGCCCAAATAGCTGCATGTAGTCAGTAACCCAAATAGCTGTATGTAGTCAGTAGCCCGAATAGCTGTATACAGTCAGCAGCCCAAATAGGTTAGTATAGCTTAATAGCCCAAATAGCTGTACGTAGTCAGTAGCCCAAATAGCTATATGTAGTCAGTAGCCCAAATAGCTGTACAGTCAGCAGCCCAAATAGCTGGCATAAAGTTTGGCATCCCAAATAGCTTAGTATAGTCAGTAGCCCAAATAGCTGTATGTAGTCAGTAGCCCAAATAGCTGTATGTATTCAGTGGCCCAAAGAAGGTAAATAGTAGCCCAAATAGCTGTATGTAGTCAGTAGCTCAAATAGCTGTATGTAGTCAGTAGCCCAAATAGCTGGTATGTAGTCAGTAGCCCAAATAGCTGTATGTAGTCAGTAGCCCAAATAGCTGTATGTAGTCAGTAGCCCAAATAGCTTAGTATAGTCAGTATCCCAAATAGCTTAGTATATTCAGTAGCCCAAATAGCTGTATGTGTCAGTCAGTAGCCCAAATAGGTTAGTATAGTCAGTAGCTCCAAATAGCTGTATGTAGTCAGTAGCCCAAATAGCTGTATGTAGTCAGTAGCCCAAATAGCTTAGTATAGTCAGTAGCCCAAATAGCTGTACGTAGTCAGTAGCCCAAATAGCTGTATGTAGTCAGTAGCCCAAATAGCTGTATGTAGTCAGTAGCCGAAATAGCTGTATGTAGTCAGTAGCCCAAATAGCTTAGTATAGTCAGTAGCCCAAATAGCTGTATGTAGTCAGTAGCCCAAATAGCTGTATGTAGTCAGTAGCCCAAATAGCTGTATGTAGTCAGTAGCCCAAATAGCTTAGTATAGTCAGTAGCCCAAATAGCTGTATGTAGTCAGTAGCCCAAATAGCTGTATGTAGTCAGTAGCCCAAATAGCTGTATGTAGTCAGTAGCCCAAATAGCTGTATGTAGTCAATAGCCCAAATGGCTGTATGTAGTCAGTAGCCCAAATAGCTTAGTATAGTCAGTAGCCCAAATAGCTGTATGTAGTCAGTAACCCAAATAGCTGTATGTAGTCAGTAGCCCAAATAGCTGTATGTAGTCAGTAGCCAAAATAGCTAGATCCATAGTCAGTATCCCAAATAGCTTAGTATAGTCAGTAGCCCAAATAGCCCAAAACTGTATGTAGTCAGTAGCCCAAATAGCTTAGTATAGTCATTAGCCCAAATAGCTGTATGTAGTCAGTAGCCAAAATAGCTGTATGTAGTCAGTAACCCAAATAGCTGTATGTAGTCAGTAGCCCAAATAGCTGTATGTAGTCAGTAGCCCAAATAGGTTAGTATAGTCAGTAGCCCAAATAGCTGTACGTAGTCAGTAGCCCAAATAAAATAAATAGCTGTATGTAGTCAGTAGCCCAAATAGCTGTATGTAGTCAGTAGCCCAAGTATAGCTGTATGTAGTCAGTAGCCCAATAGCTGTATGTAGTCAGTAGCCCAAATAGCTGTATGTAGTCAGTAGCCCAAATAGCTTAGTATAGTCAGTATCCCAAATAGCTTAGTATAGTCAGTAGCCCAAATAGCTGTATGTAGTCAGTAGCCCAAACAGCTTAGTATAGTCAGTAGCCCAAATAGCTGTATGTAGTCAGTAGCCCAAATAGCTGTATGTAGTCAGTAGCCCAAATAGCTTAGTATAGTCAGTAGCCCAAATAGCTGTATGTAGTCAGTAGCCCAAATAGCTGTATGTAGTCAGTAGCCCAAATAGCTGTATGTAGTCAGTAGCCCAAATAGCTGTATGTAGTCAGTAGCCCAAATAGCTGTATGTAGTCAGTAGCCCAAATAGCTTAGTATAGTCAGTAGCCCAAATAGCTGTACGTAGTCAGTAGCCCAAATAGCTGTATGTAGTCAGTAGCCCAAATAGCTGTATGTAGTCAGTAGCCCAAATAGCTGTATGTAGTCAGTAGCCCAAATAGCTTAGTATAGTCAGTAGCCCAAATAGCTGTATGTAGTCAGTAGCCCAAATAACTGTATGTAGTCAGTAGCCCAAATAGCTGTATGTAGTCAGAAGCCCAAATAGCTTAGTATAGTCAGTAGCCCAAATAGCTGTATGTAGTCAGTAGCCCAAATAGCTGTATGTAGTCAGTAGCCAAAATAGCTTAGTATAGTCAGTATCCCAAATAGCTTAGTATAGTCAGTAGCCCAAATAGCTGTATGTAGTCAGTAGCCCAAATAGCTTAGTATAGTCATTAGCCCAAATAGCTGTATGTAGTCAGTAGCCCAAATAGCTTAGTATAGTCAGTAGCCCAAATAGCTGTATGTAGTCAGTAACCCAAATAGCTGTATGTAGTCAGTAGCCCGAATAGCTGTATGTAGTCAGTAGCCCAAATAGGTTAGTATAGTCAGTAGCCCAAATAGCTGTACGTAGTCAGTAGCCCAAATAGCTGTATGTAGTCAGTAGCCCAAATAGCTGTATGTAGTCAGTAGCCCAAATAGCTGTATGTAGTCAGTAGCCCAAATAGCTGTATGTAGTCAGTAGCCCAAATAGCTGTATGTAGTCAGTAGCCCAAATAGCTTAGTATAGTCAGTATCCCAAATAGCTTAGTATAATCAGTAGCCCAAATAGCTGTATGTAGTCAGTAGCCCAAATAGCTTAGTATAGTCAGTAGCCCAAATAGCTGTATGTAGTCAGTAGCCCAAATAGCTGTATGTAGTCAGTAGCCCAAATAGCTTAGTATAGTCAGTAGCCCAAATAGCTGTATGTAGTCAGTAACCCAAATAGTTGTAAGTTGTAGTCAGTAGCCCAAATAGCTGTATGTAGTCAGTAGCCCAAATAGGTTAGTATAGTCAGTAGCCCAAATAGCTGTACGTAGTCAGTAGCCCAAATAGCTGTATGCTGGCAGCCCAAATAGCTGTATGTAGTCAGTAGCCCAAATACCTGTATGTAGTCAGTAGCCCAAATAGCTTAGTATAGTCAGTAGCCCAAATAGCTGTACGTAGTCAGTAGCCCAAATAGCTGTATGTAGTCAGTAGCCCAAATAGCTGTATGTAGTCAGTAGCCCAAATAGTTGTATGTAGTCAGTAGCCCAAATAGCTTAGTATAGTCAGTAGCCCAAATAGCTGTATGTAGTCAGTAGCCCAAATAGCTGTATGTAGTCAGTAGCCCAAATAGCTGTATGCAGTCATAGTCTAATAGTTTAGTATAGTCAGTAGCCCAAATAGCTGTATGTAGTCAGTAGCCCAAATAGCTGTATGTAGTCAGTAGCCCAAATAGCTTAGTATAGTCAGTAGCCCAAATAGCTGTATGTAGTCAGTAGCCCAAATAGCTGTATGTAGTCAGTAGCCAAAATAGTTTAGTATAGTCAGTATCCCAAATAGTTAGTATAGTCAGTAGCCCAAATAGCTGTATGTAGTCATAGCCCAAATAGCTTAGTATAGTCATTAGCCCAAATAGCTGTATGTAGTCAGTAGCCCAAATAGCTTAGTATAGTCAGTAGCCCAAATAGCTGTATGTAGTCAGTAACCCAAATAGCTGTATGTAGTCAGTAGCCCAAATAGCTGTATGTAGTCAGTAGCCCAAATAGCTGTATGTAGTCAGTAGCCCAAATAGCTTAGTAGTAGTCAGTAGCCCAAATAGCTGTATGTAGTCAGTAGCCCAAATAGCTGTATGTAGTCAGTAGCCCAAATAGCTGTAAGCAGTCAGTAGCCCAAATAGCTTAGTATAGTCAGTAGCCCAAATAGCTGTATGTAGTCAGTAGCCCAAATAGCTGTATGTAGTCAGTAGCCCAAATAGCTTAGTATAGTCAGTAGCCCAAATAGCTGTATGTAGTCAGTAGCCCAAATAGCTGTATGTAGTCAGTAGCCAAAATAGCTTAGTATAGTCAGTATCCCAAATAGCTTAGTATAGTCAGTAGCCCAAATAGCTGTATGTAGTCAGTAGCCCAAATAGCTTAGTATAGTCATTAGCCCAAATAGCTGTGGCACAGTGTAGTCAGTAGCCCAAATAGCTTAGTATAGTCAGTAGCCCAAATAGCTGTATGTAGTCAGTAACCCAAATAGCTGTATGTAGTCAGTAGTCCCGAATAGCTGTATGTAGTCATTAGCACAAATAGGTTAGTATAGTCAGTAGCCCAAATAGCTGTACGTAGTCAGTAGCCCAAATAGCTGTATGTAGTCAGTAGCCGAAATAAGCTGTATGTAGTCAGTAGCCCAAATAGCTGTATGTAGTCAGTAGCCCAAATAGCTGTATGTAGTCAGTAGCCCAAATAGCTGTATGTAGTGGCTGCAGCCTAAATAGCTTAGTATAGTCAGTATCCCAAATAGCTTAGTATAGTCAGTAGCCCAAATAGCTTAGTATAGTCAGTAGCCCAAATAGCTGTATGTAGTCAGTAACCCAAATAGCTGTATGTAGTCAGTAGCCCGAATAGCTGTATGTAGTCAGTAGCCCAAATAGGTTAGTATAGTCAGTAGCCCAAATAGCTGTACGTAGTCAGTAGCCCAAATAGCTGTATGTAGTCATAGCCCAAATAGCTGTATGTAGTCAGTAGCCCAAATAGCTTAGTATAGTCAGTATCCCAAATAGCTTGGTATAGTCAGTAGCCCAAATAGCTGTATGTAGTCAGTAGCCCAAATAGCTGTATGTATTCAGTGGCCCAAATAGCTGTAGTCAGTAGCCCAAATAGCTGTATGTAGTCAGTAGCTCAAATAGCTGTATGAAGCCAGTAGCCCAAATAGCTGTATGTAGTCAGTAGCCCAAATAGCTGTATGTAGTCAGTAGCCCAAATAGCTGTATGTAGTCAGTAGCCCAAATAGCTAGTATAGTCAGTATCCCAAATAGCTTAGTATAGTCAGTAGCCCAAATAGCTGTATGTAGTCAGTAGCCCAAATAGGTTAGTATAGTCTGTAGCCCAAATAGCTGTATGGGTAGTCAGTAGCCCAAATAGCTGTATGTAGTCAGTAGCCCAAATAGCTTAGTATAGTCAGTAGCCCAAATAGCTGTACGTAGTCAGTAGCCCAAATAGCTGTATGTAGTCAGTAGCCCAAATAGCTGTATGTAGTCAGTAGCTGAAATAGCTGTATGTAGTCAGTAGCCCAAATAGCTTAGTATAGTCAGTAGCCCAAATAGCTGTATGTAGTCAGTAGCCCAAATAGCTGTATGTAGTCAGTAGCCCAAATAGCTGTATGTAGTCAGTAGCCCAAATAGCTTAGTATCGTCAGTAGCCCAAATAGCTGTATGTAGTCAGTAGCCCAAATAGCTGTATGTAGTCAGTAGCCCAAATAGCTGTATGTAGTCAGTAGCCCAAATAGCTGTATGTAGTCAGTAGCCCAAATAGCTGTATGTAGTCAGTAGCCCAAATAGCTGTATGTAGTCAGTAGCCCAAATAGCTGTATGTATTCAGTAGCCGAAATAGCTGTATGTAGTCAGTAGCCCAAATAGCTGTATGTAGTCAGTGGCCCAAATAGCTGTATGTAGTCAGTGGCCCAATTAGCTGTATGTAGTCAGTGGCCCAAATAGCTGTATGAAGTCAGTAGCCCAAATTGCTGTATGTAGTCAGTAGCCCAAATAGCTGTATGTAGTCAGTAGCCCAAATAGCTGTATGTAGTCAGTAGCCCAAATAGCTGTATGTAGTCAGTGGCCCAAATAGCTGTATGTAGTCAGTAGCCCAAATAGCTGTATGTAGTCAATGGCCCAAATAGCTGTATGTAGTCAGTAGCCCAAATAGCTGTATGTAGTCAGTGGCCCAAATAGCTGTATGTAGTCAGTAGCCCAAATAGCTGTATATTCAGTAGCCCAAATAGCTGTATGTAGTCAATAGCCCAAATAGCTGTATGTGTAGTCAGTAGCCCAAATAGCTGTATGTATTCAGTGGCCGAAATAGCTGTAGCTAGTAGCCCAAATAGCTTATGTAGTCAGTAACCCAAATAGCTGTATGTAGTCAGTAGCCCAAATAGCTGTATGTAGTCAGTAGCCCAAATAGCTTAGTATAGTCAGTAGCCCAAATAGCTGTACGTAGTCAGTAGCCCAAATAGCTGTATGTAGTCAGTAGCCCAAATAGCTGTATGTAGTCAGTAGCCGAAATAGCTGTATGTAGTCAGTAGCCCGTAATAGCTTAGTATAGTCAGTAGCCCAAATAGCTGTATGTAGTCAGTAGCCCAAATAGCTGTATGTAGTCAGTAGCCCAAATAGCTGTATGTAGTCAGTAGCCCAAATAGCTTAGTATAGTCAGTAGCCCAAATAGCTGTATGTAGTCAGTAGCCCAAATAGCTGTATGTAGTCAGTAGCCCAAATAGCTTGTGTAGTCAGTAGCCCAAATAGCTGTATGTAGTCAATAGCCCAAATAGCTGTATGTAGTCAGTAGCCCAAATAGCTGTATGTAGTCAGTAGCCCAAATAGCTGTATGTATTCAGTAGCCGAAATAGCTGTATGTAGTCAGTAGCCCAAATAGCTGTATGTAGTCAGTGGCCCAAATAGCTGTATGTAGTCAGTGGCCCAATTAGCTGTATGTAGTCAGTGGCCCAAATAGCTGTATGAAGTCAGTAGCCCAAATTGCTGTATGTAGTCAGTAGCCCAAATAGCTGTATGTAGTCAGTAGCCCAAATAGCTGTATGTAGTCAGTAGCCCAAATAGCTGTATGTAGTCAGTGGCCCAAATAGCTGTATGTAGTCAGTAGCCCAAATAGCTGTATGTAGTCAGTGGCCCAAATAGCTTTATGTAGTCAGTAGCCCAAATAGCTGTATGTAGTCAGTGGCCCAAATAGCTGTATGTAGTCAGTAGCCCAAATAGCTGTATGTATTCAGTAGCCCAAATAGCTGTATGTAGTCAATAGCTCAAATAGCTGTATGTAGTCAGTAGCCCAAATAGCTGTATGTATTCAGTGGCCGAAATAGCTGTAGTCAGTAGCCCAAATAGCTGTATGTAGTCAGTAACCCAAATAGCTGCATGTAGTCAGTAGCCCAAATAGCTATGTAGTCAGTAGCCCAAATAGGTTAGTATAGTCAGTAGCCCAAATAGCTGTACGTAGTCAGTAGCCCAAATAGCTGTATGTAGTCAGTAGCCCAAATAGCTGTATGTAGTCAGTAGCCCAAATAGCTGTATGTAGTCAGTAGCCCAAATAGCTTAGTAGTCATGTAGCCCAAATAGCTGTATGTAGTCAGTAGCCCAAATAGCTGTATGTAGTCAGTAGCCCAAATAGCTGTATGTAGTCAGTAGCCCAAATAGCTGTATGTAGTCAGTAGCCCAAATAGCTTAGTATAGTCAGTAGCCCTAATAGCTGTACGTAGTCAGGCCCAAATAGCTGTAGTAGTCAGTAGCCCAAATAGCTGTATGTAGTCAGTAGCCCAAATAGCATGTATCGTAGCCTAAAATAGTTTAAAGTATAGTCAAGAACCAAAATAATAATGTACGTAGTCAGTAGCCCAAATAGCTGTATGTAGTCAGTAGCCCAAATAATACATAGTCAGTAGCCCAAATAGCTGTATGTAGTCAGCAGCCTACAAAATAGCTTAGTATAGTCAGTAGCCCAAATAGCTGTATGTATTCAGTATAGCCCAAATAGCTGTATGTAGTCAGTAGCCCAAATAGCTGTATGTAGTCAGTGCCCAAATAGTTGTATGTAGTCAGTGGCCCAATTAGCTGTATGTAGTCAGTGGCCCAAATAGCTGTATGAAGTCAGTAGCCCAAATTGCTGTATGTAGTCAGTAGCCCAAATAGCTGTATGTAGTCAGTAGCCCAAATAGCTGTATGTAGTCAGTAGCCCAAATAGCTGTATGTAGTCAGTGGCCCAAATAGCTGTATGTAGTCAGTAGCCCAAATAGCTGTATGTAGTCAATGGCCCAAATAGCTGTATGTAGTCAGTAGCCCAAATAGCTGTATGTAGTCAGTGGCCCAAATAGCTGTATGTAGTCAGTAGCCCAAATAGCTGTATGTATTCAGTAGCCCAAATAGCTGTATGTAGTCAATAGCCCAAATAGCTGTATGTAGTCAGTAGCCCAAATAGCTATGGTTCAGTGGCCCAAATAGGCTGTAGTCAGTAGCCCAAATAGCTGTATGTAGTCAGTAGCTCAAATAGCTGTATGTAGTCAGTAGCCCAAATAGCTGTATGTAGTCAGTAGCCCAAATAGCTGTATGTAGTCAGTAGCCCGAATAGCTGTATGTAGTCAGTAGCCCAAATAGCTTAGTATAGTCAGTATCCCAAATAGCTTAGTATAGTCAGTAGCCCAAATAGCTGTATGTAGTCAGTAGCCCAAATAGGTTAGTATAGTCAGTAGCCCAAATAGCTGTATGTAGTCAGTAGCCCAAATAGCTGTATGTAGTCAGTAGCCCAAATAGCTTAGTATAGTCATTAGCCCAAATAGCTGTATGTAGTCAGTAGCCCAAATAGCTTAGTATAGTCAGTAGCCCAAATAGCTGTATGTAGTCAGTAACCCAAATAGCTGTATGTAGTCAGTAGCCCAAATAGCTGTATGTAGTCAGTAGCCCAAATAGCTGTATGCAGTCAGTAGCCCAAATAGCTTAGTATAGTCAGTAGCCCAAATAGCTGTATGTAGTCAGTAGCCCAAATAGCTGTATGTAGTCAGTAGCCCAAATAGCTGTAAGTCAGCAGCCCAAATAGCTTAGTATAGTCAGTAGCCCAAATAGCTGTATGTAGTCAGTAGCCCAAATAGCTGTATGTAGTCAGTAGCCCAAATAGCTTAGTATAGTCAGTAGCCCAAATAGCTGTATGTAGTCAGTAGCCCAAATAGCTGTATGTAGTCAGTAGCCAAAATAGCTTAGTATAGTCAGTATCCCAAATAGCTTAGTATAGTCAGTAGCCCAAATAGCTGTATGTAGTCAGTAGCCCAAATAGCTTAGTATAGTCATTAGCCCAAATAGCTGTATGTAGTCAGTAGCCCAAATAGCTTAGTATAGTCAGTAGCCCAAATAGCTGTATGTAGTCAGTAACCCAAATAGCTGTATGTAGTCAGTAGCCCGAATAGCTGTGTAAGTCAGTAGCACAAATAGGTTAGTATAGTCAGTAGCCCAAATAGCTGTACGTAGTCAGTAGCCCAAATAGCTGTATGTAGTCAGTAGCCGAAATAGCTGTATGTAGTCAGTAGCCCAAATAGCTGTATGTAGTCAGTAGCCCAAATAGCTGTATGTAGTCAGTAGCCCAAATAGCTGTATGTAGTCAGTAGCCTAAATAGCTTAGTATAGTCAGTATCCCAAATAGCTTAGTATAGTCAGTAGCCCAAATAGCTTAGTATAGTCAGTAGCCCAAATAGCTGTATGTAGTCAGTAACCCAAATAGCTGTATGTAGTCAGTAGCCCGAATAGCTGTATGTAGTCAGTAGCCCAAATAGGTTAGTATAGTCAGTAGCCCAAATAGCTGTACGTAGTCAGTAGCCCAAATAGCTGTATGTAGTCAGTAGCCCAAATAGCTGTATGTAGTCAGTAGCCCAAATAGCTTAGTATAGTCAGTATCCCAAATAGCTTAGTATAGTCAGTAGCCCAAATAGCTGTATGTAGTCAGTAGCCCAAATAGCTGTATGTATTCAGTGGCCCAAATAGCTGTAGTCAGTAGCCCAAATAGCTGTATGTAGTCAGTAGCTCAAATAGCTGTATGTAGTCAGTAGCCCAAATAGCTGTATGTAGTCAGTAGCCCAAATAGCTGTATGTAGTCAGTAGCCCAAATAGCTGTATGTAGTCAGTAGCCCAAATAGCTTAGTATAGTCAGTATCCCAAATAGCTTAGTATAGTCAGTAGCCCAAATAGCTGTATGTAGTCAGTAGCCCAAATAGGTTAGTATAGTCAGTAGCCCAAATAGCTGTATGTAGTCAGTAGCCCAAATAGCTGTATGTAGTCAGTAGCCCAAATAGCTTAGTATAGTCAGTAGCCCAAATAGCTGTACGTAGTCAGTAGCCCAAATAGCTGTATGTAGTCAGTAGCCCAAATAGCTGTATGTAGTCAGTAGCCGAAATAGCTGTATGTAGTCAGTAGCCCAAATAGCTTAGTATAGTCAGTAGCCCAAATAGCTGTATGTAGTCAGTAGCCCAAATAGCTGTATGTAGTCAGTAGCCCAAATAGCTGTATGTAGTCAGTAGCCCAAATAGCTTAGTATCGTCAGTAGCCCAAATAGCTGTATGTAGTCAGTAGCCCAAATAGCTGTATGTAGTCAGTAGCCCAAATAGCTGTATGTAGTCAGTAGCCCAAATAGCTGTATGTAGTCAATAGCCCAAATAGCTGTATGTAGTCAGTAGCCCAAATAGCTGTATGTAGTCAGTAGCCCAAATAGCTGTATGTATTCAGTAGCCGAAATAGCTGTATGTAGTCAGTAGCCCAAATAGCTGTATGTAGTCAGTGGCCCAAATAGCTGTATGTAGTCAGTGGCCCAATTAGCTGTATGTGGTCAGTGGCCCAAATAGCTGTATGAAGTCAGTAGCCCAAATTGCTGTATGTAGTCAGTAGCCCAAATAGCTGTATGTAGTCAGTAGCCCAAATAGCTGTATGTAGTCAGTAGCCCAAATAGCTGTATGTAGTCAGTGGCCCAAATAGCTGTATGTAGTCAGTAGCCCAAATAGCTGTATGTAGTCATGGCCCAAATAGCTGTATGTAGTCAGTAGCCCAAATAGCTGTATGTAGTCAGTGGCCCAAATAGCTGTATGTAGTCAGTAGCCCAAATAGCTGTAAGTAATAATTTATCAATGTTATAATTTGTGTTCATGAGTATAACTCTTTCTATTAACTGTGAGCAATCAGTCTATCACAAATACAGCCAAAGTGTCAACTGAAAGATTCGTTCAACTGCCATGTGTGTAGAGACTGCATAGAATGACCTAATTGGTAGCGGTCCAAGTGCGAGGAACTCTTGCCTTGGTTTGAACAGTTGACTTGGACAATACCTTTAGTCGCACACATTTTTGTGCACGTCTCGTTTTGACTAGGCACATTATTACTTAACAGATCTGTAGGCACATTATTACTTAACAGATCTGTAGGCACATTATTACTTAACAGATCTGTAGGCACATTATTACTTAACAGATCTGTATCACAATTTCACTTTTGTATGAGCTTGATATACCAGGGGCGGCTACATGTGGCTCTTCGTTTGAAAAGTGTGGCCAACAACGGCGCTAGTTTTTATGTTTGATATTTTGAATATTATTTTAAAACGTTTGTTCAGTGAATCTTGTTGAACTGATTAATTATGTAATATTTTGCTATACATAGTTTGATTAATTATGTAATATTTTGTTGCAAATAATTTGATTTAATTACCCAATATGTTGTTACAAATAGTATCTAATATTTGTTACATATAATTTGGCTAATTAAGAAATATATTGTAACATATATTTTGACTAATTATGTAATACTAGCTGAACAGGCTCGGTACCGGGACCGGCTATTAGGCACGCAGTTGGAGTTGAAAATGGTGATATGTATTCGAGCGCTTTAACAATCAGTCTATATACAAAAATTGCATGTCTATCTATTCGAAGTGGCCCCAAAGGACATGAACAGATTATTGTAGCCAAAACACATTTAAGGGACACTTAATAATACATCAAAGAAGTTCATATTTTATATAGTTCATCCCAAAGAAAATAATCCTCATTATGGGCATAGAATCTTAACAAAAACAACCCCCGACCATTAAATTTTGAATCTAACATCCAACTATTTCTTCTATTTCCAATTCTTCTCCACTTAGCCCCACACCCATCCTTCCCTCCCTCCCCCTCCCGCCAACCTCCTTCCACTCAAGACATGCTCGAATCGCAGTGGGTCTTAATGTACATACGACAAACCCTGTTAACAATACCACGTTACATTTCTTCGTACCCCCCCCCCCGTTAAACGCTCCTTTCCCAACCCTACACCCCATTCCAACAGTTCTTTTTTTTATAATTTTATAATGTATCATGTTTAACATGACGTATTTTAAGAAAAGAGAGACGTGAGGTTAAAAAAATAGCAGTGTTGCATCACGAATCGTCTGCTTGACTCCCCCCCCCCCCCCTTTTCCGCAACCATTTGGTTTATTCCCACCCCTATCCCAACCAACTCAGTAATATATATTTGAGCGCGTTAACAATCAGTCCATATACAAAAATAGCTTTTTATATAATTCATCCCAAAGAAAATAATCCTCATTATGGGTACAGAAGCTTAACAAAAACAACC
This sequence comes from Bulinus truncatus, assembly GCA_021962125.1. Taxonomy (NCBI): domain Eukaryota; kingdom Metazoa; phylum Mollusca; class Gastropoda; family Planorbidae; genus Bulinus; species Bulinus truncatus. The sequence continues at coordinate 8,399,656 of JAGDYQ010000012.1, forward strand.
CCGGACTATTAAACTTTGAATCTAACATCCAACTTTACATAATTTGCGCATTCCAACGTTACATAATTTGCGCACACTACTCCATATCATTTAAAAATCTTAATTCAATAATGAGAAATCCTTGTTGTGTTTAGAATTCCCCAGCATTTCATTTTTATTCAAGAAAGATTTATTTGATGAACAAAATGTGCACCAAACATACTCTCATGTAACATACATTGTCTCTTTTTAGTTTCTATAATTTTGTAATTCCCCAGACTATTTTTATAGAGACGGTCGATGACGCGCTCTGTTTTTTTTAACTCCGCAAAGGTGTGACGTAGAACTCAGACTCTTTTTTAGCGATGTACGCTTTCAACTCGTACGGTGCCGTGTATTTGTAACGTGCAGACATGTGGCTTTTATTGCCATGAACATACTTTACACCGCACGGTGTGAAGGTCTGTCGGTCGGTCGAACTACCGTCTATGTTACCCGATTATGTATATAGATTTTGTTACATATAGTTTAGCCTATCTATTTATCTTCAAAAAATTACTATAATTTATTTTCCCTTGTCCGAACATAAATATATTGCTATCACATTCTGTCTTAAACTTGTAGAGTAATTTAATTTTTGATCTAGATAATACAAAACACAGCTTTCTATGTCACACTATGTAACTGAGCGTAGTTTTAATATATTATTAGTGCTTCTAGTAACAACTGGGATAAAAAATACAAGAGTTTGATGTGTGATTTGTAAAAAAATAGTACAGCAATTCAATCCATTTAGCTCATTTAATATGTGACTAAACCATTTGTAATGTACTCACATAACTGGTTTTTTTATACAAGTGTTGATGCAGGAGTTTCAAAAAGCTCCAACAATCAAAGCACATGCAATACCCTACTAATAAACTCGGCGTGCGTGCGTGCATGCAGAATGCGAACGCCGTCGCTATAAATAATTCTGCACTTGGGATATCCTCCATGACGTCATTTAACGTCACTGGGTCACTTCTGTTGAATCCATGATACGGAAGTCGGCTGCGCATGTGACGAACAAAATAGCTGTCAGGGATGGCGCGTGGGCTACTTATTACTACTTTCTTTTATTTATTTTTCTTACACAACACACTATGCATCTCACAACTATATCCAATAAATTGTGACAAGTCAGATGAATTGAATATCATAAATCACTATCACTTTATTTACTCTAATTTGTTTTCTAATATTAATTGAATTCCTCCCCACTGGCACATTGTTTCTTGACTTGATAAGTTGTAGTAAGCCCTACCCTGAACTCATGAACCTCCCCACGTCTACGTCTCTTCCTGAATTCTACCTTGACACTATTCTTTATTGTCTAAAATCCCACTACCTCGTTAAAGTTAATGGGTTATGTCCCCCTTTCTGTCCACCCGTCTCATATCGAATTACTTTAAACTGTCCCAACGCTTGAACTTAAATTCACCTACACCCTGACCTACTGTCCTGACATCACCCTTCTCTCTCGGTAAAAATAATTTGGTACAAAGTACGCAATTTTTTTCTATTACATATTTACATAATTAACAATCATGTGCATCAATGATATTAACATCAAAGAAAATAGAAAAAAGGAAGAACACATTCTACATAAAATGTGAGTACAAAATATCAAAAGAAATACAAATATTCAAAAAAATCATTAACATTTCAATACTTATCCTCATAATTATCCTTAAAATTATCTGATAGGTTTAATTCTTAAAATATCTCAACGTAAATCGCATCCAAAAAGCTCATTTTAAAAGCTCAGTAAAATAAAATACATTGATTTATGGTTTAGTAAACATTTTTTTTTCAAAACCAATGAAGGCATATCTTTTACCACCTACAAAAAATAAGATCCTTCGGAGGTAACGAAAACAAGAAAATTAATGCCACATAAAAAAAATTACATTTAAGTTCCCTTAAAGATATAACTTAAATGAGGTATTTTTTTTTCCAAAAACAATAAAGGCAGACTTTTTCCCAACTACACTTATATGTAGGCTCCTTCAGAGTTAAAGGGAAAGAAAATAACAACACTTATCTCCCTCAAAACGATATGAGAAAAAAACACGGGTAAACATGGTGATAGTAAAAACAAATAAACGTACACATTGTTAAGGTACATTTGGATTAAAGGAGGAAACCAAGAGTGACATCATGATATGAAGAAGAAAAAAAAAAGCAAAAATAAAAATGTGATTACATCAGTAGCTGTCAATGAAAAGCAGATTAAAGATGAAATGAAATAAAAGGGCAATATTACAACAACAACATCAACAATCAATTGTTCAATGTGTTCATGGGTCACTTGGAGACCTCACCATGATAATAAAATAGATTAGTTAACTAGTCTTGAGAGAATGTCAGCCAGTGCATTTTGTTTGCCCGGAATGGTTTCGATGACAAACTGATAGTCCTGCAGTGTGAGCGACCATCTGATTAGTTAGGAATTAGGGATCTGTTTCTTGTTTGATTCTACCGGTGGCTTATGATTAGTCACAATGTGGAACGTTTTACCCAGTAGATACTTGACAAGTTTTGTTACAGTCCATAGGATATCAGGGCATTTTATCTCGATGTTAGAGTAGTTAATCTCCGCTTGGGATAGTTTCGTACTATTGTACAGAGCGGGATGATTTGGCGCAACATAATTCCTGTAATGCAGCCGGTTTGTGTAGGGACTCTACCCGACCAGCGTGCTAAATGCGAGGCCCATCTCCCGCTCCACCGTGCTAATCCTCCATGGAACATCAGCCACTGTATCTTGATACTCACTCAGCACTTGAGTAAAATTGTCCCTACCATCTGGTGGCACATTACCGTCACATCTCACTGATTCCTTTTTGTTCTGGTCAATAACATAATCGACCTCAGTGACCTTTTTCAGTAAACGATAAGGTCTTTGGCATGTCAGATGTCTAGTTGTAGACAGTATCACTAAAACAAGGTCGTTCTCACTTAGTTCTCTGAGATGACGATGTTCGTTACCGTTGTCGTAGCGGCATTGGTTTGCTCTCTCTGAACCTAGCGTAGCCTGTCTGCAGTCATATACCATGGCTTGTCCGGCATCGGCAACAAGGTCGCAATATGACAACTTTATTGCTGCATGCAGAAGTGATTCTTTGAAGTTGGCTATTTGGCTTGCAGGTTTGTCTCCAAATGGATGCTCAAAAGGGGAGCAACCGGTTGATGAGTATGGATCGCTGATCTTTGTCACCTTGAACAATGTTTTCATGAACTCGTCAATCATCTGTTGTTCACGGAACTCATCAGGAGTCGGATTAAAATCTGGAACCTTCTGACCCTGTTCGTCGTCTTGTCTGATTTCCTGGTATCTTTCGGCCCTCGTTTGAACTCGAGATGTCTGTGAATCTGCTTCCATTTCGACAACCTCTTCTTCATGTTGGTTTTGTTGAGTGTGAGTTATCTCTTGTCTTCCGCTGTCTGAATCAGAACATGGTTCGTTTAAAGGACCCGGTGATGAAAGATGAACTATTGTTTTGTTTGCGGGCCTTAACTTTTCAATTTCCAGCTCATGGGCTCTGGCCTTTTCTAGTTGTTCAGCTTGGTGTTGTCTATCTTTTTCACGTTCTTGTCTGTCCTTTTCTTTTTGTTCCGCTTCGTATAATCTTTGCTGCTGTCGTTCTAATCTTTCTCTCTGCTTCTCAACAAACTTCTGAAACGCCTTGCCCAATAAACCCAACTGTTTACCTGCAGCAATTAATTCTTCCATTTTGATCGAAGTGGAATATCATAAATCACTATCACTTTATTTAGTCTAATTTGTTTACAAAAGGTAAATCACCACTATAGATTAACAGCTTCACAAACACATTACAAACTATCAACTCCTGGAAAATAACCACACAATTCTTACTAACTCCTTCGTTTCTTCCCAATTAACTACTTTCCTCAAACTCTAACAAAACTATATAACACGGTCGATCTACGCTCAGCAATTCCTCCCGAACTAAACTCACATTCTTTTATATAGACTGGCTGGACAAAACATCCTATCATTCCCACGTTTCAGGTTTGCTTGTTGGTTCCACCCCCATTCAATGCATAATTAAGAGTTTGGTCAACTTAGCAGAATAAACGTAACATTGCACTTCTAAGATTAATTGAATTCCTCCCCAATGACACATTGTTTCTTGACTTGATTTAGTTGTAGTACAACCCTACCCTGAACTCATGAACAACCCCACGTCTACGTCTCTTCCTGAATTCTGCTGTGACTTTATTCTTTATTGTCTGAAATCCCACTACCTCGTTAAAGTTAATGGGTTCTGTCCCCTTTTCTGTCCACCCGTCCCATATCGAATTACTTTAAACTGTCCCAACGCTTGAACTTAAATTCACCTACACCCTGAACTACTTTCACTGTCCTGACAACGGCCATGGTTTTTTTATATAGTAGGATTTTAATCTTGTTAAAACCGTGTTAATAGTTCCTTTTAACCCTTTCCGCCGCGACATAGGCCTATTGCATATCCTTTTCCCGGCAACTGGGTGAATTACACCCGTACACTTTTTATAGAGAGAAAAAGTTGTTTATGATGATAATAATAGCTTTTTTTTGTAGTCATCAACCTTGGTAAGAAACATTGTGTCAGGACAGCAAAACTAGGGGATTGGAGTTTGGGGTCATGTTTAGGGTCAGGAAGCCAACTGAATAGCGTATTTAGATATGGGACGATGAGGAAAGAGAAAAAGAAATGTTTATTATTCTAACCTGGCGGTCTAATTAATCTAATGTAAGAGTTTTACAATTTAGTTTCCTTTAGGCTGAGTGACTGGTTGTGTTATTATTTACAACACTTGCCGTTCCCTGACATATTATGGTAGAGAGAACATTCCAGAACATGAGCGCTTGGCTGGCTTATAAGGTTAGTTTCCTTAGCCCAAATGGGCCATCGGGGCAGAGGAAGTAGAATTCATCTGTTTCTATATCATCGGCATATGAAGGGATAGTGTGGTTAACACAACGCCCAGCCGCCATTACTTCTCCAACTTAAATAAGGTACCTCCCCCCCCCCTTTAAAGCTGGGTGGACTTATGGGACGACTTTGAAACAAATTTCACCTGGAAAACTACCCTCGCTCGGGGAATTCCAGATAGAGAGATAGTGAGATGCCGAATTGAACTTGCGCGTGGGTGCTGTATTGTGCCACACCAGCTTGCCTTCCGTGATTTTTATCCAGGTTCAAATGAGTTCCCCAAGTTTGTTCTGCTGTTGGAAAGAACGTGGGGTATACTATGGCATCGATATTCTTTTTTGTGGAAAAGCCGTTTGGCTGATTTCGTAGATGTATTAGCAAATGTCGCTCATATGGAGGCTCGCCCATCTGTATTTTCGAATACCACAACTACTTCGTTTACTCTGGGTTTATTGTATCTTCTCGGGTCGCAGGATCGTAATCGAATTAGAAGACGCCTCTGTTTATGACACAATTATTCTCATATTAAACATTTTATTGAGATAAAACCTTTAGTTGCGAATGCAACGGGCAGCTACTAGTTATAAATAAACAGGCTTATCAGGATTTTAAAAAGTACATTTAATGATTAATGTAATTCTAAGGGGAAACAAAACAGGCCATAGCAAGAAATAATACAAATTAATCATATATAATAATACTCATTTCCAGTGTGCGTTAAATCGAAAGTAAAGAATTAATACACTAGTATTCCATTAATCGAAAGTAAAGAATTAATACACTAGTATTCCATTTTAAAATACAACCATGAAAAAAATCGGATTTGCCAGAAACCAAAAAATAACCTAGCCTACCGATCAAGCCTAAGGGGATATAACTCTATGCAAAGGTTTTGCAGGGTACAGCTAGTATTTAAAATATTACTGATCATTGCTTGATTAAATAAGACTTAATTTTAATTTTCGAGTTGTTTCGTTGCCGATAGTGCTACATGTTTTTAATTGCTTTATATAAGTTTTTGTTTCTCTGACCTAAGAGAGCGATAGTTATTCTCATAGATATATAGACTAGATCGCTTATGCTTATTTAACAGAGACCGAAAAAATGTTTTACGTGCGGACCCTAACTTCAAAAAGAGAAGAGTAAATTTCTTTATTTTTTTTGCTAATTGTTTATGCAATCTATGCGTACTTCCGTACTACGTCATCATAGTTGCAAAGAATTTGTAAAATTAAATAGGTTATACTCATTGTATTCGGGGACCGACCATATAACACGTTTACATAGCCCGTAAGCGATCTAGTCTTACATATCTATGGTTATTCTCATAGATATTACATCTATGGTTATTAGGGTGTCCCAAAAATGCTCCGAAATTTTTTTTTTTAAATCTTTGGTGTCTCACCCCCTGAAATGTGTCTCTTGGGTACAATGAGTGAATTGGTGAAGTTGTAGCTCATTTGAACAACATTTAGAGGTCCCCCAAGAGCTTTTAAAATTCCAGTATTAGGCCAACATAAAATCCAGACGAATCATGGCTCAAATAATTTGCAGTTTTTGCATGCCATATATGAATAAAATGAAGTCTAAATATAATTATATTTACCTCATTGCTACCATTAACTAGAGTTGAAATTGTGTGATTCTTAATTAGAAAATGCAATAAATGCTAGAAAACATATAAAATACCTTATGTGCAAAATTTAAGCAAAATTTGAAGATTTAATTTTTTTAAACTAAGCATGCTAAATTGTCAGGCATCATATCACCAAAAGTTGCTGCAGTGCTGGACAGAACGAACACAAGCATTAGAAAATCAATGTAAAATGATATCTGTTTTAATAAAAACTACAATAATTTGAATGATATTATATGTGTTAATTATTAACTTTTAATATTTGGGACTTTTACATTGCATAATAAAAACCACAGAAACTATTTATAACTGTAGATTTTTCAAAAAGAAATATCGAATCGAGATGCTGGTGACTAGACGTCATTTTGAATTCTTGTTTTCCGATTTCGATTTAACGCAGAGAGTAAAATGAATAATATGTATACAGATGAAAGACATTTTCGCATGTTTAGGTATGCAATAGGTTTCAATTATAATGGAGATATTAATGTTTTAAATGAAACAGAAGATAATAATGATGCAGAAAGTGATGTAGTTTTACGGGTATTACCGATAAAACAATTTAATTGTGATACATATTAAATTATTAAGACTGATAGTATGTTAAAAGTGAATTTTAAGATGATAACTTGAGCGAGACCCAGTTTGTTGCAATTTTCTAGAATTTGTCTTCTAAATGATGAGTTCAACTGCTCATCTATAGAAACTGCTTTGGCTACCAATAGTGCAACAAAATAGCTTGAATCCTTAATAAGAGTCTTTGTGGCTGCGTGCATCATCGTTGAAATATTTTAATTTTGTGCATGGTTTGATAACAAATGCTCCATGAACTACTGGAATTACTTTTTGCGAAAACAACACGCACAATTTGCAAAAGCCACTTTTTAATATTTGCAAGTATACAACCCACGATGAATAGTTTGATTACCAAGCATATCTAAAGCCTCTGTTTCCACTAATGTCAACTCTAAAAATCATATTTTTATCAGGGGTCGAACAATCAAGGATCAGCAGCAATTACAACTCATTTGAAAGGTCGTATGTCAAGACATACCTTCCAATATCCAATTTAAGAAATGAAGAAGTGACAGTGACAATCAAATTAGAAATAGTTTCTTAAGTTGTGTCTGGCTGTTGAACTTATACTGTTGTCCTCAATGCATGTGATAATTCAAATACTGCAAACGCCCTAAAATCTTCTAATAACAGCTTTTCGGTATCCCGCGATTGCTCTACTTTTCGTTTTATTGAGCATGTCCATTTATTATCCGATATCCATCTTTTCATATTAATTTAGTATAAATTTTAAAATTCACTCAGTGGCAGACGATTATAAACTAACAAGAGTTTCCAGATTATAAAAACAAACCTGAATGCCAAAAACATTTTCGAAGGACAATTCAAGCTACAGAAGGCCAAATTAAAAAAAAAAATCGGAACATGCTTATGCATCGTCAGTTAAAATAATAAACGTGTTTTTTTTTTGCATCCCCCCCAATGGAAAAATGTTTGCCCCCCCCCTGGAAAAATTCCTAGCGACGCCCATGTGTGGGTTAGCTAGTTTTTAAAATATCAAATCATTTATGTGGGTTAGCTAGTTTTTAAAACATTAGCATATTAAAATAGCCATGTACATACTTTTTACAGATCTTGTAAATTTTACCAAAAAAAGTGCGTTAATCCATTTTTGACCACAAAGACAAATCTCCGAATTTCACAGATTCTTGAAAAAAAAGTAGGTCATCTGCATACTTTTGTTTACTTGGATTAAACTAAAACTTAAAAATAGTTACCACCACACCAAAGTGGGCTCTTGGTATGTTGCTTATGATCTTTCAATTTGACGAATAAGAAAAAATTCATTAGATTCCTCAAACATAAACGAATTTGGTATAAACGAATTAATGAGAATGAACTGAATGTTTTAACCAAAGTGTAATGCGTACAATCGTACATTATTTGTAAAGAAAACAAAATTAGTTTTGATTATATCTGTGAAAATACCCAAATTATACACATTTTAACCTTTTCTGAATAAATGCGTTCTGCGTGTTGCTGTTGTTGTTTTTTTTTTGGTACATTTAAGTTTGAAGGCAAGTTTGCAAAGATCAACATTTTATATTTTAGTGATCACAAGAAAAACACCAAAACGATAGAGAGCTGCACGGGAGTCAAAATCACACCCAGTCCCACCCACTTCCGCGTTTTCAAAACCAGTCCCACCCGCTCCCAAAAGAAATCCCCCCCCCCAGTCCCACCCGCTCCCGCGAAAATTTTTCCCAACCCCACCCTCTCTCATCAAAAAATATTCTATAACTCATAAATAATAGTTTTAAAATTTGTTTATAGAAATCCATGGAAGAAGTAGCAATAATGTCTTCTGAAACGCTGTTTACCATGACCTTCAAATCACTTGTAGAATTAGAAGTATGTCTGTCTGTTTCACTCTTATTTGCTCGCTCCTTTGTCACAACTCAAAAACCAATCACACTCGAGGCGTTGTTAGTACAACGATTTATTTACCTAAATGTGCATCAGAAATTCATCAGAATACAAAAGTCCATAAATGAATACACTTCAATAATTCACTCTGCCTCAACTCTGACTAACTAGAGATCTCTAAAACTCCTCATAACTACGAACTTCTCCTCACTATGACTTGTAACTATCTCTCTTCTCTAACTCCTCATGACTACGAACTTCTCCTAACGTCTCTTAATTAACTAATGTCCGAATCCAGCCCCTATTTATACCCCAACGTCCGTGCCCTAATTACCCTAAGTACGTCACAATCCCTTCAGTATTTTTCTAACAATCTAATCTTTCTAGGAGCGTCAGCTCGTCGTCATTGTTAACCCTACTAGCCTGTCCGACGTTGCCTCTCGGTCTTCACACCTTTGCTGTCTACTATTCTATTGTTTCCCCACCTTGTCCTAAGTCGTCTGTCACCGTGTCACCCTTATGGGTTTTACTCCTAACTCTTAGATATCTATTATATTAAAACGTCAAAGGAGATAGGCTCTGTCTCTAAATCTACTCTAGCTCGTCACAATAAGTATCATTTTTACATTGAAAATAATTAATATTGGGGGTGGGGGGGGGGTCTGTGTTTTTGTGCCAACTTAACAAAAATGACGATTTTCAACTTTCGGTAGTATGAGAATTAACCTGTCTAACCTAGTCGCAAATGGTATCGCCTGAATCGTCAAAATGTGTAGTTATATTATTGCTAATGACGTTTTGACCTAAATACCAAGAATGTCAAGGAAAGGCCCTGAACTAGGTGTGTATCATACATCACACATCATCCCAAGATCATCCGTGCGATTTGATTGATTCATCAGAAGTCTGCGAGAGTCCCACTCAAACAAAACCCAAACCCACGGGACTCCCGCAAAAACAAAACCCAAACCCACGGGACTCCCGCAAAAATAAAACCAATCCCATGGAACTCCCGATAAATTTATTTCCAATCCCGCGGGAGTCCCGCGGATTCCACGGGACTCCCGCGAACCCCAATCCCGTGCAGCTCTCTACAAGACGACCGATTCCCCATTAAATGCTTTCAACTTTAACATCAAGGCAAATTTGGCCATGGTGCATAATCTTCTCTTTTGTTGAAAGATGATCGCTCATTATATTTAATAATGTCAATACACTCTAGGTCAATACACTCTAGGTCAATGCACTCTAGGTCAATAAACTCTAGGTCAATGAACACTAGGTCAATGTATAAACGGAACCGGAAACAAAAAAGAGAAAACTAAATTAAATCGTATTGGTGCCCGTGCAATGACTCAGTGTAAAGGAAATGCATATTTATCAGGCACTTTTTTACTTAAAGAATATATTTGGAGGAAGTGAAATGGAGTAAAAGAAACAACAAAAGTCCTACTAATAAAGTCTATCCTGTAGTCCGTGCGTGCGTGTGGGGAAGCCATCGCTATAAATAATCTATGACGTCTTTTCCCGATGGTACATTTTTAAATTTTCCTACTAATAAAGCCGAATTGAACTTGCGCGCGGGTGCTTATCGTGCCACACCAACTTGCCTTTGTGCTGCAAAATGGCATAATAAAGTAGTTATTTTTTACTTTTCAGTTCATTTTTATAAAAGCTTTTTTTAATGCTTCGTTTTGATTTTAACATTGATAGAATTAAGGGTAAAACGTAACGGGTGACATAAATTAGCACCCATATCTTTACCTAATGGTGTTTAGTTTGGTTTGGTTGGTTGGGTTGCTTTGGTTGATTTGATTGATTTAGTGGGTTTGGTTGGTTAGCGTAATTTGTGACGGATTTGGCTTGGTTGCTTGATTGGTTAGCTAGTTTGGTTGGTTGTTTGGTTTGGTTGGTTTTATTGTTTGGTTCGGTTGGTTTGTTTGGTTTGGTTTGATTGGTTAGCGTTGACGGGTAAAACGTAATTTGTGACGGATTTGGTTTGGTTGCTTGATTGGTTAGCTGGTTTGGTTGGTTGTTTGGTTTGGTTGGTTTTATTGTTTGGTTCGGTTGGTTTGTTTGGTTTGGTTTGATTGGTTAGCGTTTACGGGTAAAACGTAATTTGTGACGTATCAAATGTAGATCATTTCTGCACATTAGGTAGTTGGCATAAATCAGCACCAAAATAACCTATTTAATCGTATTTAAAAATTCAGTAGTTAAATTGATTAGGAAGGGGTTTCACATTAAACCTAGATTTCCAGGGTAACGCCGGGCTTAATATCTAGTTAATATTATACTTTGCTACAAAAAAAACAAACAACTGTCGTATGCCTTGCAAAAAGTAATGAAACTTTACTTAAATGCAGTAATAGGTTACTGTTACTTCGTTACCTACATTATTGACAAGGTGAATTACTTTGAACAGTGCCAGCGTGATTCATCATAGAAGTATTAACGCATTTGGTCCGACAGAGAAAAATGCCCCAAGTAACTCACAATTTCTGTGAATTCTTTTATAATGGTATAAAGACTATCTTAAAAATATTAATTCAGTCAGTCTTTTATGTGAGTACTTATCAGTCGTTTATAGACAATTTTTTCCTGGCTTCCAAGTGTTATATTTCAACTGCTTATATCTAAAAACTATCGAAAAAACGGACAACATTCAGCTTTTTTTATGACCACAGCCCAGAAAAATGTATCTGTTGTGTCAAAACAAGGACAAGGAAATATATTTTTTTCGTTCATGCGAACTATTAAAAACAAGCCATTTAAGTCTTTTCCGTTTCGGACAAAGGACATTTTAGAGCATTTTCGTGTAAGCTTACGATAAATAGAGAGGGAAGTAGTCATGTTGAATAACTGTTACAAAAATAAATAATGATTACGCCCCTTTGATTAGCTTTCATTACTTATATTTAAAATATCAGCAAAAACGGTACTTAAGAAACTCTTGTATTCGGCCCTCAGAGGTCAGATCGCGAAATGAACTTTTGATGTACACTTAGCAGGCCAAGACCTACAAAATTATATATACATCATGGGTCTAGGACTTATGGTTGCTGAGATATAGGGCGCTCATTTATTAATATAGCTTATATAGTAAAAAAAAACGCCCCCTTTTTCGGCCCTCAGAGGTCAGATCGCGAAATGGACCAAAGTGTTTTCTTGGCAGGCCAAGATCTACAAAATGATATATACATCATGGGTCTAGGACTTATGGTTGTTGAGATCTAGGGTGATGACGGACAGACAGACAGACAGACAAAACGGGGACAATAGAGCATTTTTTTTCGAAAAACACACTCGCATAAATAGATAACGACAATCGAAAATCACTTAAAAAGGTTCAGAAATGATAAGGTTTTCTAGATTTGCGTTTGTACTTACTCCCCCATCATGTTTTCGTTATACTGTAACGACGTTTAAAGTCTAATAAATCTCGATAAAAGTGGTCGCCTGAGTAATCTCCTACGTTTTCCTTCAATTTGTCAAGACGAGTCAAGAATATGGACTTAGAGAGACATTCTGCATCCCATTAGGAGTAATTCTTTATGAGTGTCTGAACAACTTCACATCGTTATCGGCCTTGTAATTACACAGAAAGTCATGAACAACTGCTACCAAGCCTTTTTCTTCGTCCTGTTTAGCAGCTTGGTGAACTCGTCACATTCTATGACAGCCTTCACCTTCGCCTCTGACAACTTTGGAGAAGATTCTAGAAATACTTGAAAGCTGATGACTCCTTGTCAAGAGCAGTGACTGATTGCTTGATGTGGTCTAACTTGATGTGCAGAGGTGGCCCCAGCATCTTCTTAGGTTCTATCAGCGGCTCCCAATTGACGTTGCTCTTCCCCAAAGAGAACTTGGTCCTTTGTGTCCAGCATTTTTTGTGATTGTGCGCATTGGTATCACGGCTGTCCCTGAGGCAAAGGAAACACGGACGTTTCGTTTAACCGCCTTGTAGGCACATCAGGAATGATTCCATTTTTAAGTCTCCGATGATCTCCAATCCATAGTCGTCATATTTTAATGCGTTCTGCAACATCTTGACACTGGTGTAGTTCTCATTGAGATGCAAAAAGTGAGCTATAGGGACAGACGGGTAATTATTTCCGTGGAGGTATGTTGTGCAGTTTACACAATACGTTGTGTAGTGTAATATAGAAGTAGCATTGTGTAGTTATGTCGTACATGATGTTGTTTGTAACATGTAGGCCCTGAAATTGAATGTAACCTGTCCGAATAGTGCTTAGCCAGCGTGACTTACTCAGCCTGAAGTGCACCATGACAGCCCTGATTTGAAGGACACCAGCTTTATACAAGGAGTTGTGTCGTATTATTATAGTTGGAACGCAAATGGGATACGACATAATACTTCTTTTTTATCTGGTGGCAGCAGTGGGATAGCTATTAGGAGCAGCTTAATTTGATGTGAGCACACTTCGCTCAATTTTTGGTCGTAGCTAATGCCATCAACTTATCATTGCTGTGAGCATTTGTTGAGGACCTCGTTGAGGTATCCTTGGCTTGTCATCTAATTGTATGAGTTGCTGATTAATTGGGACTAGTATTTATATTTGTGTCTCTGCCACATAGTTTCACAGGTCATCAAACGTACAATAGGTGAAGAAAATAAACCAACAGGTCTTGTATAACAACAGGATCTGGTGGCTTATACAGCAAAAATAATCCAAAATGAAGTCAATAATACGTTCTCTGTCTCTATCTCTCTCTATCTCTCTCTCTTTCGTCGACCGTTCTCCACGAGAAACCTAAGTCGAATTCCCTATTTTCCTTGTTCTCTCATACTTCCACTCTTGCACACTTTGACCCCCTGACCAATCATCCATCCACGCTCGTTACCCTTCCATTCAGTGGTCACTTATTCCCCGCCCTAAAAAAGAGGGGGTGTGAAGGTTCGTCATACCGACAAAGGCAATAGTAGCCGGACATCTTAGCGGACATCTATTCTTTGCCGGTAGCCGAACAGTGGCCGAGTGGTCAGAGAAAATCCCGAAGGTGCAAAAAGACATCTTCCCGCTAAATTCCTTACCCCTCGCTCCACTCGTCGGAATGTAGACCTTTCATCTAAGCTTTATTGGTCACCTGCTGTATGACGTAATTACGGGGGTGGGGTAAAGTAGAAAAGGGGGGAATGGAACATATACTATTAGAGGGGTAGCCGTGCAAATCAAGGGTTGGCGGAGTAACGTGGTGATGTTTTCGTCAAATTACTCACAACCCGTGACAGCAGTCTTTGCTCAATTTTTCGTCGTAGCTAATTGGAGCAGCTTATCATTGATGTGAGCACACTTGGCTCAGTTTTTCGTCGTAGTTAACCCTTTCAATGCTAATGACGACTATAGTCGCTCAAGTCTCGCTGCTATGAACGACTTGTCGCATTTTTTTCCTACGCAAACTTGCTAACGACGACTATAGTCGCTTTCATTCATTTGTACTAAAACTAAACTTTGTTTTCAGCCAAAGTTGTAGGGGAAGTCCATTGTCTGATTTTGCACATATTTCATTAAAAAAAAACTTTAGAAAGTTGAGATTGAAGTTCATTTTATGATATAATTAGACTGAAAACCCGGCGACACACCAACTTCACGCCCATTTTCTGTCCCGGTGTTCGGCTAAGTTTTAACACCGGATATTTTTTACTGCCACGAATAGTTCTTTTTACCCCTGTTCAGTCTAATGATTGTCGGATAGGAATGTTTAGACGTTCTAGTGGAGGAACCTTGGAGAGAGAAACCCATTTATTATTTCTATATTTTATTAAGGCCAGGGTGACCATCTCAACAAAACATAGTGTCAGAAATGAAAGATTTAGTTATCCGTCTGTCCAAGGGGAGAATAAAATGTCTGGACGGACCAAGAGTCGAAGCAGAAAACGTGTATACAGAGTAGAAATATTAACTTCAGTGGGATAGGGGTGTGAGATTTTACTATTAGGGATATGGAAACACGTGTACAATGTGATTGTGGAAACACGGCTGACCATCTCCACCACTGATAATATCAGTAGGGAAAGGAGTGGGCGGGGCTAAGACTTCGTTAGGACAGTTTAAGCAGAGTACATTATACAGAGTAGAAACACGACGTTCAGGTTGGATGGGGGACAATGTGGGCATTAAATAATTCTAGTTTGAATTTTCAGATAGAAAGGCAAACATTATTGCGACATTTCTATAGTGACATGGGGAACACAGTATCTCCACAACAGATAATATATGTTTATCAGACCATCTCAAAGAGAGGTGCGTGAAATGTTTGGAATGTCCAAGACTTTAGTGAGGAATGTAAAACGTTATTCTAATTGGCAAAATTTGGGGCTTGATGATAGAAGTCAGATTTATTGCTTGTCTTAAAATAGAATTGTGGAAACACGGCTGACGAAAATGTGTATATTGCTCGCACTAAGAATTTAGGATATCTAAATTTATAAATATATTCGCTGCAACACATTAGAGATGGCATCTGATTTAGCAGTTGGTGAATTTAACTGCTGACTAATGGTATGAGAAAGTATGTTCTTGTCAACCACATATGTTATAAATTGGCTGGATCTTATCTTGCATGAAAATAACGTTTATTTATTTACTAATAACTAATCAACCACAATTTATCTACCACAATCTACATTGTAAATTGGATTATTTCATTCTCTTCTCTCTCGATTTGCCTTCTTTCTATCTCCCTCTTTCTCATTCAAGCCTAGCTCCTCCCAAAACACCCCTAATTACATAGATAGTAAAGCTACCAAACCCATTATTTGCTCACCACTCCCATAACCCTTCACCTAAACAGCTTAAGTGCAATTACGGTAACCTTGGGCGAAAGGAGGTGGCAATACACAACGACTGTTAAAATATTCCGGTAACTTTAAAATTGACCAACAACGTCGCGTTTCGTTGGTGTCCTGGGATCACCTTAGGTCGAAAAAATAACTCAGCACAGGGAGAAAGTTGTGTATTTTGGAGGCTAGCACTGGGAAAGACATCAAATTTAGAGTACTTAGCATCGAAAGGGTTAACGGAGCAATTTATCGTTACTGTGAGCAGTCGTCGCTCATGTTGTCATCCTGACGATGCTGTGAGTTGTAAAAAACAAGTTGCTGTGTGCTGTGCTATTCAAATTAAAAACAAAATATAATCATAATATTCTATTGGGTTGCTGTGTGTAGTAGAAACGTGACTACTGTGAACAAATTTTTGTCATGGACATTTATCAGTGAAGAGACTTATTGATTTTTTTCATGTGCTAAACTTTTCTAATTGACCTGACGTCATGAAAACAAGACAGAGTGTAGTAAGAAACATTTTACACATATCTTTCGTCCTCCTGATGTTGATGAGATGATGGACTACAAATTTACTCAAATAAAACCATACTTGTAATTCAAGTATTAGTTTCACATTTCTTTAATATTATGATTGGCATCTGTCTAGAGATGTAATTGTATTATTTTTTTTTGTAGATTAAAATGTATTACATTTTGTTTTCATTGAAAAGATGGAGAAATAATTAATGATATCTCATAACGATGTGATGTTATAAATTATGGCAAGGAAGTAATTTTAAATGATTTTTTTACCCTAATTGTTGATTTTGCCAAAATTTAATTAGGTAATGAATTTTTTTTTGGGGGTAATGATTACGCATTGTTTGAATATTATGTTATTTCCCTTTTTGGTATAGTAAGTGCTTGTGACCTGGTTTTAGTTAGGTTAAGCATGTATTAATATGAATGATGAAATACTGTCATTCACCCACGCAATGACCAACTTGGGTTTGGCGCGGATCACCCACGCAATAACCTTCTTTTTCGGTTTGGCGCGAAATCTACCTACGCATTGACCCCTATAGTTTTTGCGGGAAATAATGACGTAATCTGCGGGGGTGAACTACCTATAAGAAGGGGAAGAGATAACGGTCAAGAGAGAGGAGACCGGGAGACAGAAGAAGACCAATGAGGGATCGGTAGTGACACGTGGAGTAGGAGGACAGTGCAATGAAGAGTAACGGTTGTTAGAGAGTTCATGTAGTGGATTATGAGTTCATACAGAGTAGACACACATGGAGTAATGTATTCGTGGATATTATAGTAAGATGTTATTTATTGGTGAACTCCTCAGTTGTTAATCATTTCATTCTATTTATATGTGGATTCTCATCTTTAAATATATCACGTATTAAAGTTTAGTTGTTAATTCTCTTATACTACAAGGAGTTGTGTCGTCTGATTATAGTTGGAACGCAAGTGGGATATGACATCTAGCCGTTCTGGAGAGAGTTTAGACCTAGACGACCCAGGCTTTAGAGATCACTGGACAGTATAATGTAATAGTTGATGTTTAATAATATAGTCTACTTATTGTATGTTAATACTATTCGGACCTTATGCCAGTTTCTATGTTGTATTTATTTAATTGGGCGGGTGATGGAAATTGACACATAAATATAACCACGAGTTTTTCCCATTGGGTTGTGATACAGATATCTTGCACAGTTGGATGCCTTGGTTGTGAAATTTGAAGGGAGGTTCCAAGACGTCAAGAACCTGGAACCACTCTGCAATATCCCCAGTTCGCTATTTTGTGCAGAAGCTGATTCAGTCTCAGAGGATATACTTGACCTACTAGTAAGTTATGATCTGAATGAGAAGTTCAGGTCAGTTTTTCTTCGGGAGTTTTATGGATGTTTGCCAGCAGCGGCATTTCCACACCTAAAACACTCTGCTGCCAAGCTTTTGTCACTATCTGGGCCCACATACATTTGTGAGCAAACGTTTTCTTGTATGAAATTAAACAAGTCTAATAACAGATGTTGACTGACTGCAATTTAAATGCAATCATGCGAATCACAACCAGTAAACTGGTTCCACAGTTAAAAAACATTATCCGAAATTGTGAACAGTTTCAAACTTTTTATCAATTATATTTGTACTTTAAGTTCCATCGTCTTCATAAATTTATGACAGGTAACAAAAAACGTTTGTTGAAGTAATTATGAATAGTAAAGTCTTATTACCAAATCAGCACTGATTTGATTTAGTGCGTATTTTGAAATTAATGTACATGTGTAAATGTGAAATATAATGACAAATACATGATTGTTATTAATATTAATTAATATTTTCATATGTTGTAAATTGTAATCAAAATAGACAAATATATATGCGGCCCTCCAATTACAATAAAATTTTCAATGTGGCCCTCCGTAGGAAAAGTTTGCCCACCCCTGCTGTAAGTTAATGAATGGGTGATTGTAAATAATGAATGGTTGATTGGAAATAATGAATGGTTGATTGTAAATAATGAATGGTTGATTGTAAATATTATTTTACTTCTCGGGCTACATTATTAACCGAAAAGATTCACAACAATTTGTTGTGACCTATATTGACACTAAGCTTTTGGTCCTCCAACATTTCTCAACTATTTGTTTACATTTGTTTTTAATTATAGTAAATTTTTACAATCATTATTCCTCAAAATGTTTAGAAAAATCTGAAGTTTAGCTTTCATACACTAAAAACAATGTGGGAAAAGTGGTGTGGGTACTCGACTTTCGACCCGAGAGTACTGGGTTCGATCCTCGGTGAGAACCATGGGAATTTTTCAAGGTGAAATTTGTCCAAAAGTCCACCCAGCTTTAAATGGGTACCTGACTTTAGTTTGAGAAGTAAAGGCAGCTGGTTATAGAAACAGATGAATTCTACACTTCATCTGCCCCGATGGCCCTTAGGGCTAAGGGAACTTTACTATTTTTTTACACTAAAAATAGTTTGTGAGAAAAAAATATTGTTTCTTTTCTTTCCTTATATATCTAAAGTGTGTATTGTCAAGTGTTATTTAAGGTCTGTAAAGAAAGTCAAATAATCAAAATATATTTTCAAATGCAGGGGAATTCGTTCATTTTTCTTTTTATACTATTTCTTATACACTTTAAGATTTCCAAGAAAGAGCTGAAAGCGATGTAAGTAGATTGTCATTTTAGGAATTTAGTATTTCCGTTTCCTTGCTTTCTGAGAACTCTTCGAACAACTCTTCTATAAACTCTGCTGAGAACTCTTCTGACAAGTCATTGTAGTGAAAATGCGATTAAAATTAATTATAAAAAAAACTTTGTTTAGAACAAGATTTTTTAAAATGCACTAATAAGAAAAGAAATAATTACTTACATTGTACAGATATTTAAATAAATTTTCTTTATTAAAATTGTAAGCGTGTGTTCCAATATGATATAATAAAGTAAATTTCCTGAAATTTTGATAGTCGTCGACAAAGTGGGGGAATCACTGACATTTTGATAGTTGTCCACAAAGTGGGGGGCGGGATCACTGAAATTTTGATAGTTGTCCACAAAGTGGGTGCGGGATCACTTAGATTTTGATAGTTGTCGACAAAGTGGGGGGGAGAATGACTGAAATTTTGATAGTTGTCCACAAAGTGGGGGTGGGGTGGGGTGGATCACTGAAATTTTGATAGTGGTCGACAAAGTGGGGGGGGGGGGAATCACTGAAATTTTGATAGTTGTCCACAAAGTGGGTGGTGGTGGGGTGTGGTCTAAAAAGCTACTAAATTTTGTTGACATATTTAATTGACGATCCCAATGGTTTCAATTGCCAATTGTGTACAAAGAGCCAAACACTTCTGCGGCAGACATCCAATCACATTCGTCACAGGTAAAGGATTTAAATGAAGCATTTCACTTGAACAGGTTTCATTTGTAGTATTCTCTCATGTAACGTCAGTAGTCCACACCTTGATTATGTAGCAATCATTCAGTACACAAGACAAATGTTCCAAGTCATTCAGTACACAAGACAAATGTTCCAAGTCATTCAGTACACAAGACAAATGTTCCAAGTCATTCAGTACACAAGACACAATTTTCCAAGTCATTCAGTACATAAGAAACAATGTTCCTCCGGTCAGTCGGATATGTCCATGCCATATGTATCAAAGTGAATAGAAAAGTCACACGCCATTTCTGGACTGCTAATCACTCAGTGAACGACAGTTTGTTTTATCGATCACCTCAATAAACCCTAAATTTAAATCGATCACCTCAATAGACCCTAAATTTAAATCGATCACCTCAATAGACCCTAAATTTAAATCAATCACAACAAAAGACCATCATGTTTTATCGATCACCTCAATAGACCCTAAATTTAAATCGATCACATCAAAAGACTATTGTTTTATCGATCACCTCAATAGACAATCATGTTTTATTTATCACCTAAATAGACCCTAAATTTATATCGATCACCTCAATAGACCCTCATGTTAAAGACGATAAATAGAACGATTAATGGCGAAATGGGTCAGTGATTCAACAATGCTACTACCTCTATAAAATACCCCAACACTAACAATAATTGTAATATATGACAATAAATATATTTGAATAGCAAATGAGAACTTGAAAAATGTAAAGAAGGTCTAAAATACGAATGAAATCAATAATTGTACCACGATAACGGAACAATAAAACATCGGTGAAGCTGTGGTTAAAATAAACAGAAGAGAGACACGTGAACACCATGCCGAACAAAGGGGGGGGGGGGGGGGGGGGGGGGGGGGGGGGGGGGGGGAATTGAGAGACTGGAGCAAGGAATTGAGAGACTGGAGCAAGGAATTGAGAGACTGGAGCAAGGAATTGAGAGACTGGAGCTAGGAATTGAGAGACTGGAGCTAGGAATTGAGAGACTGGAGCTAGGAATTGAGAGACTGGAGCAAGGAATTGAGAGACTGGAGCAAGGAATTGAGAGACTGGAGCTAGGAATTGAGAGACTGGAGCTAGGAATTGAGAGACTGGAGCTAGGAATTGAGAGACTGGAGCTAGGAATTGAGAGACTGAAGCTAGGTCCAAGCAAGCTGAGAACAACTTGGGATGAGATACGCCACGCTACCTCACGGCGACCGGCACGGCTGTGGCTAGCAATCCTTTGACGAAATTTCATTAAGATTTATTAAGTCTTAATGAGTTATTTTATATGAGAGCCTGTTTTGTGACATCATCATTTTCTTTTATCAAAATGAGACTGCCCACAATAAATCAGTTTCAGTTAGCATATTGAGACCATCTGCCCTACATCATTTGCTGTTAGCACATCGAAGGCGTAACACATATCATTTTCCGTTAACATATTGAGACCTCCCACCACAATCAGTTTCTGTAAGCACATTGAGACCGCTCACTACAATCAGTTTCTGTTAGCACATGGAGAACGCCCACCACAATCAGTTTCTGTTAGCACATGGAGAACGCCCACCACAATCAGTTTCTGTTAGCACATGGAGAACGCCCACCACAATCAGTTTCTGTTAGCACATGGAGAACGCCCACCACAATCAGTTTCTGTTAGCACATGGAGAACGCCCACCACAATCAGTTTCTGTTAGCAACATGGAGAACGCCCACCACAATCAGTTTCAGTTAGCACATGGAGAACGCCCACCACAATCAGTTTCTGTTAGCACATGGAGAACGCCCACCACAATCAGTTTCTGTTAGCACATGGAGAACGCCCACCACAATCAGTTTCTGTTAGCACATGGAGAACGCCCACCAAATTATGTGAAGATGGTGCCATACAATAGAAAGTTTATTATGGCGGACGTTGCCGACTGTCATTACCGTCCATTAGTAGAATTTTAAAATGTAGCCTGCTTAAGATTTAAGTTAAGCTGTAATTTATGAGCCTGCCGAATTTCATCTTTCAATGGACACGGGTAGATGGTCAAACAATAATGTCAAGCAGCCAGTGAGGGTTTTGTCTTTTATTTGTATAGATTACAATTTCACGTATCGCATGACATTATTAAAATGTTTCTCACTATAAACAACGCGAGCTCTTTCAAAGACTTACACTAAATTTCTTAAGCTACAACTTATTTCAGTTATTTCATGTAAATTGTTCAATCGTTCCTTTAAATGTGATACGATCAGTTTCCTTTAAATATGATTGATCCATATCTTAATACGATCAGTTTACTTTAAATATGATTGATCTATATCTTAATACGATCAGTTTCCTTTAAATGTACATGTCGAATGTACTGGTTCTGATTATAACTTCCTTTTATACCGATTGGATGTTACTGGATCAATAATATACAACTCATCAGAACAATACAATCATCGATTAACAGATCTTTGTGTGCGAACCGTTTTGTATGATCACACCAACACTCCCTAACAACGGAGGAATAAATCAATAGAGTAAAAATGAACTAAAAACCAAACAAGAGTCTAAAAACGAAGGTGATAGCTGGCTATCAAGAACTTTAAACACATTTCATTCCAGAAAAGAGAAAATTGTGTTAAACTTGCCCCAACATAACAGTGTGTTCTATATAGTCAAGATACGAAAGAATAATGTTAGGTACAATCAGCTGAACGCCTCTGATATTCTTTACTAGCTGATTCAACGATGATGTGTATGTATTTATCCAACTCGATGTTTTCTTGCACAGTTCATCAGGTAATAGAAGAGATGAGTTTTGTATTTAACTTAAGAATATAATTGACAGCTACAAGTAATTTCTGTGTGTTTTTTTTTGTAAAATAGAAAAGTTTAAAACAAACAAAACGATATTTGGGCCAGCTCATGTAGCTTTGGTTGGGGCCGTACAAGATAAGGCACAGGGTCGCATGCAGCCCCGGGCCGCCAGTTTGACAAGCCTGGTGTACAAGTACAGAAGTGGGTTAAAATACTGTACACGTCAGAAAGTTTTATGAAAATTTATGAAACAATAGAGTATTTTTTATTTTGTGCATAGAAGTCTTTGACGCTGTACAAGACAATATAAGTGTACATGACAATATAAGTGTACATGACAACATAATTATATATGACAATTTAAGTGTACATGACAATATAAGTGTTTTTTTTTGTTTGTTTTTTCTTAAAACTGTT
This sequence comes from Bulinus truncatus, assembly GCA_021962125.1. Taxonomy (NCBI): domain Eukaryota; kingdom Metazoa; phylum Mollusca; class Gastropoda; family Planorbidae; genus Bulinus; species Bulinus truncatus. The sequence continues at coordinate 8,422,637 of JAGDYQ010000012.1, forward strand.
TCATACAGATAAATGAAACTGAAGATTTTTTGCATAACTCTAGCCATCAATTCTGAAATTAGAGTTTAACATTTTCTTACAATGTTGGTGTGCTTAATTTACATGTGTACATATTTGTACATAATGTATTCTTTTCTCAATGTAATCTAGATGGAAATGTGACATTTAGTATAACTTTATTGAAATACATGTTGTTTATTTACTCTCTAATGTGTACATATTTGTGTTAACATTTATTTATGTAAAACCATATTGGATAAAAAAGTTATTTTATCTGCTTTACGAAAAAGTATGTCTTTAAAATAAGACATATAAAAAGAGTTTCAATTGACCTTTCATGAAGATACATTTTTTAGAGCATTTTCGAAAAAAATGCTCTATTGTCCCCGTTTTAACTGTCTGTCTGTCATCACCCTAGATCTCAACAACCATAAGTCCTAGACCCATGATGTATATATCATCTTGTAGGTCTTGGCCTGCCAAGAAATGACTTTTTTCCATTTTGCGATCTGACCTCTCAGGGCCGTAAAAGGGGCCTTATAAAGTACCGTTTTTTACTATAAAGCTATATTAATAATGGAGCGCCCTATATCTCAGCAACCATAAGTCCTAGACCCATGATGTATATATCATTGTGTAGGTCTTGGCCTGCCAGTGTGTAAATCAAAAGTTTATTTTGCGATAGGACCTCTGAGGGCCGGGCTTCAGGGCTCCTAAGGGGCTTATATATTATATATACACCTTGTACGTTCACACAACCACATTCATTTGGTGCGAAATACTGCAGCACGTAGTTTCATCAAGATTTATTAAGAAACTCATCAAATGAAATAGTAAGCTTGAAGTTCTGAGTTTAATTGAAAGTATCAGAGCTATGCAACAATTGACGGAGTTTTCGGACGATTAAATGACTATAATTTAGAATGTTTTCAATTGTGAGTCCTATTTCAGTAACCACAAACCACTTGTAGTTAGATTTAAGAGACAATAATTTTTTTTTTTCAAATATAAAGAAAACGTCTTTATAATTTTTTTTACAGATATATACATTACACAATTGAATTTATAAACATTTCCAAAATTTACAAATATTTACTGAAAGCTAACAAACGTAATTGATACATAACACGAAAATGTGCTAACACGTCCTGTGTCCAGAATGGAACAGGCTTAATTGTTTGTCTTTATTTTAATTATTATTTTTAAAGTTCAAATATTAGGATTTTTTTTTCGATTTTTTTTTAATAACTAGTTTAAAGCGACTAGATTATGTTTTAAGTTGTTACTTAAAATTAAATTTCATTTTTTACATTGGATTTATGAACAAGAAATATTTTTTTAGATTTTCTATCTACTTACTAAAATATGCCCAATTTCAAAAAAATAAAAATCTATATTATCGATTTTATAGAAATTACAAATAACAGTAGCCTGAGCCACGTATTGTTAAAATAACCGACCAATGAATATTTCATGACGGTATCGAATTTATTTGAAACAACTTAGATCCGTTCATTGGAATCATCAAATAAAAACATTTCTTCTTTCACTTGTATCGATGAAAATAATAAAATATTGGTGAAATCTAAGACAGGATAAAAAAAATAAAAAGGTTAAAAATGAACTATCATTGTGTAAACTTCCAGCTTTAAAAAAGTAGTAATTTTGTTTTACCGTACCTCTCTATTTTTAAAAATAAAGACATAGAGTATTACAGTTAGATAACTGTGGCCCGTTAGACCAGGAGTTGAATAAATATTACATTACGTACCTAGAATTAATGTCTTACAAGCGTTTTGTGAAATTATTTGGTAATAACTAGTTAGTTAACATAACGAGGATTAATGACACCCTTTATTTTGAATACCTAAATTGTGTTTGTTTAAATGCATTAAATAAATTTGTAAAAAAAGGTCCTCTATGTTCTATATAAAATACTGTCAGCCATGTTAACAAAAAAAAGCAGCTGCCAACTACAAAATTAACAAAAAATACTGAAAGATAAGACGGTAACTTCAAAAAACACTGAAGCCCAGCACTTAAAAGACATTACCAAAATTATTTAAACCAAATTTATGTTAGGGGGATAAGCTACTCTTGGGCCCCCTAGGGCCCTTTATCTCCTATAGCTACGTATAAGGTGTAGAATGGGGCCCTGAAAATGACATAACCATTACTATAGCTTATATAGTAATAACCTTTGGCTTCTGTATGAATATTAGATTGCCACATTAAAGCTCCTGCTGCGGGGCAGAACGAATGGGCAACTATCAGCTACATCTTGTCAGTATCTGGGGAGAATGGTGAATCTCTTTCGCAGCATCTGGTCACAACAGTTATGCCAAGTGTGATCGTCTTTACCTTGAGATGATGATGGGCTTACCTAACTCATGATCCAGATCTACACAAGCAGCTCACTGTCAGGATCACATGTTGCACGGCGTAGTAGTAAACAGTGGGCCGGACTAGTCAGTTGACCTTACTGTTGAGGATCCCTTTGAGGGTATCCTTGGCCACGTTGCTAAGAGTATGAGGGCTGACTCAACGGTGACCCGTATTTGTATTTGTGTTTCTACCACACACAGCGTCTCAACAACAATTAAACGTACATCAAGCGACGATTTATTAATCAGTCCAACAAGTGTGTACATAGCGACAAAATATATTTATTTACAGAGACACCAGTCCGTAACAGAGATCAGTGGTCTCTAAAATCATAAGCAAAGATAATCCAAACTGCAGCAAAATAATCCAATATAAAATGAATAAGGGGAATGCACAATGACGTTATCACTAGTTAACTCTCTCTCTCTCTCTATTCCCTTCTCACTTCTCTCAAACAGAGATACACCAATCGACTAGCTATCACTCAGTCGGATTGCGACCGGTCACCCTAGACCCTCAGTCGAATGTCTACGAATCTATCTTTCATTCTCTCTTGGCATTTTTCCCACGTGACCCTTAGTCAATCAAAGATAAATGGATGTTTCTTTCCAAACTTCTTTCAAATTAGGGGGGGAGCCTAGATGAGGAGGGGGGGGAGAATTACGTCAGATAGATAAAGACAGTAGTAACTGGACATCCATCCTTTTGTCGGCAATTGACCCGGGCCGAGTGACCAGGGAGAATTCCCCGTGGAATGTAACGGACCTCGCCAACTACTGTCCTGGTCATCGGCGGAGGCTTCAAGGACCAACCCGGCCGAATGATGACGTAATTACGGCGGTGGGGTAAAAAGGCGGGGAACTGGAGAACGGGGGAACGCATATATTATACATGGTAGAATATACACCTTGTCGTTGTAATACTATTAAGTTAACGGCTAGAGTAAGGGATAGTTTCGTTAGATTAGGACATCACAACCCGCGACACCTACCATGTAGAGTAGGCAACGATGTGGCATTAAAGGTAAGCAGGAGGAATAACCTATGGAACACATGGACTTCCACAATTCAGAGGACCGCAGCTGTAAGGACATTTTTAGCGCAGTTTGCTGATATTGACTACTGCCACAGTGCAGTTCAGCATCAGGAAGAGGGGTAGTCCAGGACCAATTGAGATACTGACGATCCTACAAAAGTTCTCGAATTCCTGAAGTCACATAATCTATTTGATACTTCTGACAAAAAGACTCCACAGCACACCATCAGGGATTGCAGCATCTGAATCTGATAATATAAACTGCGATAATGCTGAAGAAGTTAATGCTGATATTGTTCAGAACATGAGCGGTAAGAACTTCAAGGATGTTGTCCTTCAAAGAAAATCTCAAATAAGAACATTATCACAAGCAAACAATGCCTCTTCATCAACTTCCAAGAAAGCTTTGACAGGTGTTGATCCCACAGTTCTATTTAATAGGCTTCTGGTCATAATGCAAAATCACCTGATATGGAGAAATATTTCAGCTATGAGCTGTCAACACTTCCTACTTCTCTGTTCAAAGATAACTACATGCGGAAAGTTGATAAATCACAGCTCGGTAAAGAAATCTGCAAGGGTGTAGAACCATCATTGAAACCAAGCAGTTCGATTCATGTTGTAGACTGCGGTTACTTACTCCGTGCTGTTCAGTGGCTGGAAGGTGGAACATATCTTGATGTTGTTAAGCAACACTGAATCACACAGAATGGGGATGGAAGCTTCATGAGGAAAAGTACATCCATATTGCCACTGACTTAGATGTGGCACCACCAGATGTTCTGAAGGTGGTTTGTTGCAAATGTACTTCCGGATCCAGGAAACAGTGTGGGACACGTTTGTGTCGCTGCTTTGAGTATGGTGTGTCATGCATAACAGCCTTCAAAAAAATGTAAATGCGAGTCATGTTTGAATGCCAAGGAGCTGGTCAATGTTGTGGAAATGATTGACGATGCTGAGTTACATGATAATGAGATGCTGGGTGTACAAGATGAAGAAATAATTGATGATGAATGCTTGGAATTCTTCACACCTTGGGCATTTGAGGAAGAGGTGTACACCAGCATGTGAACACTGTGATTATGGCACGGGATGAAAGCAACTGCCAGTTTCACCAGCGGATTTATGCCTGCCCCAGCCGGAGTCTGAAAGCCATACTACTCACTGTGCGGGGGCCGGCCCCCCTGCATTTTGTCTGGCCCCCTCTGTTTATTTGCTCTACTTAGTAAAAATGTATTACCCGCCCCCCTGCTTATGCCTGGCCCTGCTGTAGAATGCCTGGCCCCTGCTGTAGAATTTTCACGCTACGGGGCCGCTACTCACATCAGTTCAGAGTGTTGTATTATTTATTTATTTATGGTTTGTTTTATGAAGTAGTTTTTATATAATGCAACAAACATAAAAATGTAAGTATTACTTTTATGAAGCTAATGCTTCGTCAATACGGTTAAAACGTAGGTCTACTAATGGAAGCAGGCGGTGGCGCAACCAGCAAAAAAATGCTGGGGTGGGGGCCTCACATGTTGAAGAAGACAGTTTGACAGTCTTATTTGTAACTTTATAACTTAAATTATGTATTTGATGATTTTCCGGGGAGGGGGGGGCGGTCAAATTCTGCATTTAAACCATTGTAAAGAATTTATACTGGGTAGGTTGCTAAAACTCCTGGCCTATGTCTTCATTAATAAAAACGTAGAGTATTACAGTAAGTTAACTGTAGCCTGTCTTCATTAATAAAGACGTAGAGTATTACAGTTAGTTAACTGTAGCCTGTCTTCATTAATAAAGACACAGCATAATACATTTATTATTTTGCAAATTGTTTACATATAGCGGCATATACCTTTAAATTCGGTTTACTGAAGTCTGTATCATATGTAGAGACATAGAAATTACATTTGATTTACTGCAGTCTGAATACATAAATGGTGACAAAGCATCTTACATTTAGTTTACTGTAAGACTATTTAAATAAGTTTCCAAAATAAAAAAAAAGATTTAAAACCATCAATGAGTAATAAAGATTCTTTGTTTACTATTGTGTCATTATATAAGTGAGAGAGAAGTCCATGTAAGGATGATATGAAATCTCTTAGATCCTTTAAACAACTACTGAGACGGTTTTTGCAATGCCCTTATTTTATCCCCACCATAGCCGATAGGGCAATGACCATGGAGGCACCACGGGAGATATTGCGGAGACTTTAACCATGACCTGAAATATCCATTGGTCCTCACCAGAGATAGAACCAGGGATCCTCAGGTTGACAGTCGATGGCTTTATCCCACGACCATCCGTCCACTTCTTTGTATAAGTAACAAATGCGTTTTTTCCTCCCATAGAATTACACGAACATAGAGAAACGTTTACACATAGTCCATACTTTGTTGTCATGAGGACCACATGGTTCATACTTTGTTGTCATGAGGACCACATAGTCCATACTTTGTTGTCATGAGGACCAGGCTTGCGGAGCCGAGCCGGAGCCGGAGCCGAGGAGCCGCGGAGCCGCTAATTTTTGCTGGAGCCGGAGCCAGAGCCGAACAAATCTGCCGGCTCCGGCTCCCAATTTTTTTTAAAGCAGAATTTTTTAGCTTTAAAAGTCCAAATTTGTTTGATTGTTTGCCTCCTACAATTTGAATTTGTTGTCACATTTTACGAACGCCATAACAGTAAGAGCATTTAAACGATAGCGTGTACGCACATCACCATTAGAAATCTTTAATGGGGAATCGTTTTGTGTTCGTTTTAAATCTTTTTTACCCGCCGAAATTTTTGAAATTGCATATTATTTTATTAAATATATAGTTAAAATTTTTATTTCCAGAGAATATTTGTATCAATCATTTAAAAGTAAATTTTTGCTACGACGACAAATAGAACGCGTCATTTCGTATATTATTTGACCGCGAATTTGTAATAGACTAAAAACAAAATAGTCGGTTTCTGTATTTAACAATTTTATTATAAACAGACTAGCTGAAATAGAGTAGATAGATTTATAAGGCTATGGATATTCGGACCAGGGTCCCAATAAAATCCGATTGTTCTTCGGACCCATGGCAAATATGCACTTAGCTTAGCTATATATAAACATTATTAATGTTTTTTTATTTTGTTTTATGATAATTGTTTAAATTGTATGATTTAATCGTTACGCAGTGGCTAGGGTTCCGACTAAACGGACTCTTTATTATTTTTTTTTCGGGTCCGTCCATAAATATTTATGGGTCCCTATAAGCCTAAAATATTCGGAATAAACAATTTCATTCAAATAACAAAAGTTAAAAATCTTATTTGAATGAAATTGTTTAATCCGACTATTTTGCCTTAGACGAACCCATTGATATTTATGGACGGAACCGAACACAAATAATTGCGATTGTCTTGCATGCGCGCATCTATAGACGGAACCCGAAAAAAAAAATACAGAGTCCGTTTAATCGGAACCCTAGCCACTGAGAAACGATTAAATCATACAATTCTAACAATTATCAAAAACAAACAAACAAAAAAAAAAACCCAATAATAAAGTTTATATATAGCTAAGCTTAGTGCATATTTGTCAAGGGTCCAAATAACAATTGGACTTTATTGGGACCGGGTCCGAATAAAAATCGGAGTTTATTGGGAATTGGGATCAAGGTCCGAATAACAATCGGAGTTTTTGGGATCCGGGTCCAAATAGCCACTTCAAATTTATAAATAATAAATATAAATACTGAATCTTTAAAATATTTTAAATAATTTATCATTTTACTATATATTAATGGAATCATTGAAATAACTTTTTATTACTTATGAAAACGGCGACTAGTGAAACGTCGGTCGAAAATAATGATTTGTTTCTGGATGCACTGGGAAATGGTTTGTTTTTAGTAAAACCGACATGCGTATATTTTTCAAGTTCCTGACGATGAGGGTAACGCGGCAAAATTTGCGTAACTTTTTACCAGCGGCATGTTTGCGTGGCACAATTGCAAAAATTTTGTCTCGTGTGATACTCCCTTAATAGGGAGCCGGAGCCGAGCCGGGAGCCGAGCCGGATCCGTCAAATTTTTGGGAGCCGGAGCCGAGCAGGAAAAAATGGCGGCTCCGCAAGCCTTATGAGGAACACATAGTCCATACTTTGTTGTCATGAGGACCACATGGTCCATACTTTGTTGTCATGAGGACCACATAGTCCATACTTTGTTGTCATGAGGACCACATGGTCCATACTTTGTTGTCATGAGGACCACATGGTCCATACTTTGTTGTCATAAGGACCACATAGTCCATACTTTGTTGTCATGAGGACCACATGGTCCATACTTTGTTGTCATGAGGACCACATGGTCCATACTTTTGTTGTCAATGAGGACCCACATGGGTCCATACTTTGTTGTCATGAGGACCACATGGTCTATACTTTGTTGTCATGAGGACCATATGGTCCATACTTTGTTGTCATGAGGACGACATGGTCTATACTTTGTTGTCATGAGGACCACATGGTCCATACTTTGTTGTCATGAGGACCACATGGTCCATACTTTGTTGTCATGAGGCAACCACATGGTCCATACTTTGTTGTCATAAAGAGGACCACATGGTCCATACTTTGTTGTCATGAGGACCACATGGTCCATACTTTGTTGTCATGAGGACCACACGGTCCATACTTTGTTGTCATGACCACATAGTCCATACTTTGTTGTCATGAGGACCACATGGTCCATACTTTGTTGTCATGAGTACCATATGGGCCATACTCTGTGGTATTGAAGACCACACACAACAACAAATAACTGGTGCTCTAGAAAATATATATTTCCATGTATTATAGTAACTTTACCTTCATGTACTTAGTAGCGTTCTTCGTACATGTCATATGCTTAGCGCCAAGCGACGTTTATTTATTAAAGCTGATGAATTTCTTAATTCAAATAAAAAGCGATTTGAACAACCAACATTAAAAAGGCATGCTGCAGCAACAAATATTTAGTATTACCAAAGTAATAAAAGAAGAGCCCATCCACTAAGGTACATCATTCTAAGCTTAGATTATCTGACCCAATTCCCCAACCAAACAAACACACACACTCACTCACACATACAAACACTCACGTAGCCATTGAACAAATATTCAGACTTATTAGACAAACAAAATGAATGAAATTTAATGCTGGAAAAAAATAAACTAAATTTTGTCTCTATAACACAACAGCTACATTGTGTAAGTAAATTGAATATTTAGAAAAATAGAAAGTTTAAAACAAACAAAACGATATTTGACAGCTAGCTCATGTAGCTTTGGGTGGGGCAGTACAAGAGTGAGGCACAAGGTCGCATGCAGCCCTGGGCCGCCAGTTTGACATGCCTGGTAAAGGCAAGTCCAGTAGTGGGTTGAAATACTGTACACGTCAGAAAGTTTTATGAAAATTTATGAAACAATAGAGGATTTTTAGAGCATTTTCGAAAAAAAAAAGCTCTATTGTCCCCGTTTTGTCTGTCTGTCTGTCTGTCATCACCTCTAGATCTCAGCAACCTATAAGTCCTAGATCCATGATGTATATATGTCATTTTGTAGGTCTTGGCCTGCCATGTGTGCATCAAAAGTCCATTTCGCGAAAGGACCTCTGAGGGCCGAAAAAGGGGGCTTTTTAAGTACCGTTTTGTACTATATAAGCTATAATAATAAAGGAGCGCCCTATATCTCAGCAACCATAAGTATTAGACCCATGATGTATATATCATTGTGTAGGTCTTGGCCTGCCAAGTGTACATCAAAAGTTTATTTTGCGATCTGACCTCTGAGGGCCGAATACAAGAGTTTCTTAAGTACCGTTTTTGCTAATATTTTAAATATAAATAATAAAAAAGCTAATCAAAGGGGTGTAATCATTTTTTATTTATGTAACAGTTATTTTGGTGTAATCATTATTTATTTTTGTAACAGTTATTTAACATGATTACTTACCTCTCTATTTATCAAAACCCATACGCGTGGAGTAATATCAATGGCTGTAACACGGAAAAAAATACGGATTTCGTCGGCGTAACCGTAGCCACTGCGTACACGAAAATGCTCTAAAAATGTCCTTTGTCCGAAACGGAAAAGACTTAAATTGCTTGTTTTATTTTGTGCATAGAAGTCTTCGACGTTGTACAAGACAATATAAGTGTACATGACAATATAAGTATACATGACAACATAATTGTACATGACAATTTAAGTGTACATGACAATATATGTGTATTTGACAATACATGCGTACATGACAATAATAGTTACGATTGTAAATGCGTTACCATAGTAGCTTCGCTGTTGAAAGAGCTTGTTTGGGCGGGGGGGGGAGATACGCGCTGAGGGAAAAGCGACTGTAAACAAAAGAACATAACTCAAGAAAAATAATATATTAAACTCATTATAAAGATGTGGATGGTGATAGTGTAACGATAGTCTTAGGTAAAGAACTATCCGTGGGAAACTTTATAAAATTAACAATAACAAATCCTAAAATAAAAATAAAGCCACAAAAAGAGCAAAAAAGGTTGCATTATTCATTTACACTTTGTGTATGTGTGACAGTGTAACGTTACACAGTGTTGTGTATGTGTTTTAGTTAGCTTACTGGTTACAAAATATTCATAGAAAAATAATAATGTACATTCCTAACATTCCATATTATGTTTGAAATCTGGAATGTTCAGCAAAATGAAGTTAAGAAGGGAGGTGTAACACCTAATCGGTGGTGAACATCTAATCTGTGGGTGAACATCTAATCGGTAGTGAGCACCTAATCTGTGGGTGAGATTTAATCGGTGGTGAACACCTAATCTGTGGGTAAACATCTAATCTGTGGGGGAACATCTAATCGGTGGGCGGACATTCTAATCTGTGGGTGAAACATTTAATCGATGGTGAACATCTATTCGGTGGGTGAAAATTTAATCGGTGGTGAACATCTATTCTGTGGGTGAAAATTTAATCGGTAGAAACACCTAATCTTTGGGTGAACATCTAATCGGTGGTAGACATCTAATCTGTGGGTGAACATCTAATCGGTGTTGAACACCTAATCTGTGGGTGAACATTTAATTGGTGGTATATATATATATATATATATATATATATATATATATATATATATATATATTACACTTCTTTTAGGATGTTGTAAGAACAAGAAACAACTAACTAACTACATTTTTTATTATTACATAACTTAAAAAATATTTTGAAAATGTGTATCAAAGCTGAACAATAGAGGCGTAAACTCTAAGGTGGGAGAGGGGGGGGTCCGGGAAAATCGAAAGTCCCTCCCTGCTCCAGCTTGAGGGGAGCCCCCCAACATTATTTTAACATTAAATATTAAGTACATAATCTCCAAGGTCATGGTAAGATTGAATGTCAAAATGCAGGGGCCGGGGTGTAAAATAGTCTAAGGCCCGGACCCCCTAAAACCTTAGAATAGGCAATTGGTAATACACAATAATAAAATCTCGTATGCTAAGGCTTAACAGGGTAAAGTTAGTAATATATATATATATATATATATATATATATATATATATGAATGTAGGCTATATTGAGCTCTTAATTATATAAATAGTCATTTCATCTATTGGGACCAATAATATTTTACATTATATTAGTACAGGGATGGATAAAATCCATGCATGTAAAAAATCAATATAAATAATTATCAATGGGGAAAATCCTAACTACATTAAGTATTATTTGAAAAGTTATATTAGTAACAATAGTAACAGGAACATTAAATGTATATATATTTAATTTGAGAATGTAAAATAATAGTTATCGAAAGGAAAAAAATATGTTATACGCTTAAGTATGGTTATAAGTAAAACCCGCACCTGTTGTTCAGCCTCATTCCCTTCTTCTTTAATTTCATCTTTCAATGCCTCCTAATAGTAACAAAGCGTTTATTTCTGGAGCTTTTCCAAAAAATCTGTTTTAGTCCTCAATCTCAAAGTTACTTAGAGATGAATGTACTGTTTTTTTGATTATTATATGACTCTAAGTCCATAATTTCTTCTTGATATAGTAGTTAAAACTAGGGAGCAACCGAAATGCCTCTTTACCGATAGTCCGATACCGATATTTTTCCCCAGCATTTTTACTGATTATTGATACCTTTGGATACCGATATTTTTAAATTCAACAACAATGCCAAAACACGTGCTTTTTCTCGTAGCTACAGCTAATGACATATGTACAACCCAGTGCTCACCCCTTCCCAATCAAATATTTCGTAATACTTCGCCCACACATAAGCCCTCCTGTTCTCCCCCCCCAACTTCCCATCCCAAAAAAAAATTACTACACAGATGCTCACTAATTGTATCATCCATGGTCATAACATTAGAATTAAAAAATGCCAATCCTATTGTTTCAAGGTCATATCACTGATGCAATTTTTTAATAGACGTGGACAACTTAAGTGCACGGCTTTTTTTTCCTTTTTTTTTTTTTTAAATCTTGTCTGATCTGGTTATAGGAATCGGGTTATTTTTACGGATTTTTTTTTTCTGTAACTCTGTTGTGCCAAAAAAAACAACAATGTCATCGGCAGTCGAAAAACGGCCGGTCCGATAGTTAAACCATAGTGCCAATATCGGTTCGACTACTTCATCGCCCCCTACGAAAATTGGTCGATCCGATGTTAAACGATAGTGCCAATATCGGTTCGATAATGATCCGATTATCGGTCGCTCCCTAAATAAAACTATGTCATCATGTACTACTTTTTCCAGTTCTAATTTATTGACCTTTAGTTAAAATTTAAATTTGTTTCAAAAGTTTTAGAAGCGAAAGGCGTTTTCACTTGTATGCATTTCTTTTTCTAAGTTAGTAGATAAAGGTACATTAGTATGTTTATCAAGAGTTTGAAGATCTGTTGTTTACTATAATACAATAAAAATCTATGAAAAGTTCAGTAAGTTACTCTCCATAGTTTGGGTGACAAAACCTTCAGTGGACTGTGTATATTTCACTTATTTACTCCAAAAGTTGCAAGGCTTTCAAAATATAAAACCCACATTCAAAGCTGGCCCATATAGGTTTCATAATCCACTGCTAATATGGTATTTTAACACTGCTAATATGGTATTTTAACACTGCTAATATGGTATTTTAACACTGCTAATATGGTATTTTAACACTGCTAATATGATATGTTAAAGGATGACATTTTGAGCATCTGAGAATAAAATTGTTTATGTTAACTATACCCGTTTTCCCGCTGTTCTAATGTCGAATTTTCAAATAAATAGTATATAAACCTACTTTAGGGTCACCCCTGTACATTTACTAGTGTTCTAATAAATTGAGTACTGCCAATTTTACAAAAGGGAGGGACAATATGGTGTGCTGGATCAGGCCGTGAGTTTTAAAAAAAAGTTGTAGTCATGGTTAACACAACCAAAACATCTACAATTTATATCATTATCAGCATTTCTTCGGTAGTTGGCCTACATGTCTACAAGAAAAATAATAACGCAGTAAATTATTCAAATTGTCGATATTAAAAACACTGTTAAATCTTTTTTTTAATGTTTACTTTTGTTCAAATGTGTAACTTATTTTAAGTATGTTGAAACATATTTTCAAATATGATGCTGAGATATTTCCAGTTCCAACTGACTAAGTGGTCCATGACTAAGTGGTACATGTTACTGTGTGTCATTTTGTCCGATTCAAGGTAACATCACTGAAAGTATTTCATTTTAAAAAATTGTATTATTTATGTACGTTACTATAAGCGACCTATAAATTTTAATAATATTGCAAAATTAGAGTTTAGTTTTTTATATGTTTTTACAAGTGTATATATCACAACATTCATATAAATAACAACAATAATAATAAGGGGTATGAAAACAAATCAATTCCTTCTTTAATTAACTGTCCGTGCGTCACTCCATTTACTCACTTCCGTTCAATATCACATTTATGTGTGCGCTGTCACAGGGAATTATCCGTGACATACCCTCCACCTCTTTACAGAAACAATAATAATTGTTTTTTTTTTTGCAACGATACACACTAGTTACAAAGAGGATAACAACACATACAATCATTGACATCATCGAAAAAAAATAACCCCCAGGTACCCAATAGGGATGTGGCTGCAATAACCAACAAACCACCATCAAAAACGTAATCCACCGAGTACACAATGTTAACAAAGTATAATATAATACACCACACTATGAGTATGCAAAAACCCAGAACACTCAAAATATCTTCAAGGATTTAACAATAACAAAAATAAATCAACCCAAAAGGTATTAATCACCTTAACATCAATTTGGGGCATGTCTTCCTTCCTTCAATAACAAAGTAATAATTAGACTTCTTCCCCTTACTAACATACTTACAATTATGATTTTTTCCCTCAATAACAAAGTAATAATTAGGGAATTTTCCTTTACTAACATACTTACAATTATGGATTTTTTCCCTCAATAAATAAAGTAATAATTAGGTCTTTCTTCCCCTTACTAACATACTTACAATTATGGGATTTTTTTCCTCAATAACAAAGTAATAATTAGGGACGTTTTCCCTGACACACAACGTAAGTCAATTATAGGACGTATTCCCTGAGCACACAAAGTAATTCAAATATGCATGGTTTACAAATATAATAATAAATGAAACCAATTCCGTGGCTCCTTCGAGTTACAGCATGTCCCCAATGCCGGCTCTGTCATCTCTCGGTTGTTTAGATAAAGTTTCCACCACATGGTCTTAGGTAGCTCCTACACAATAAATGTGAAGTCCTGTAGTAGCAACTCACATCGGCCACTCTGGCGTTGACGGACTTCCGTTTGTTCAAATAGATCAGGGAGCTTGACCTTTTTGAAGTATGAAGAATCAAACGATGCATTAGATGACCAAGGTGATGACCACCAGGTGCATGAAGGCCAAAGTAGATCCCTGATAGAGTATTTTTCTGAATGAAACCACGGCCAAAGTGCAGCCTATGTAGGTGATGTAATTTGGTATGTTGCCCACGTTCCCGGGGTCGAGGTATTCTCTCCGTCTTCGCTGGACGAGAAATAATTTTTCTCGTGCTGGATAGCCTGTTGTTGGTAAAAGAGGTTTATATTGAAACAAATGAAGATTGCCAGACATATTTTACGCTCCAGGAACCTCAGCCAGAAGAAAGGTCACGTGGGTACATTGCACGCCCAGTACTTCTCACACATGCTGTGGATATCCCGTAGTCTTGTAACACATAACTCCTGAATGATTTGAACTGTCAGCCCTGAGTACCTGCGCGTGAGTCTGGCCTGCTTCTGCCGTTGTCTGCTTTGTTCCCTTATTCTGGCTGTATACCTGGTACCTGCCTACCTGGGCACCGGCCTTCATACCACACATATTCGCACTCTGACTCCGGATACGACGAGATCTCTACTCTGGCTCTCATTTTCAGTTCTGCAAAAATTATCAGTATCAGATAATATTGTCTCAATGTTCTGCGTTGTCCCAACATTCTGCCCTGTCTCAATGTTCTGCGTTGTCTCGAAGTTCTGCGTTGGCTCAATGTTCTGCGTTGTATCTATTTCCACAATCTTAAACTTCCTCAGTATCCTTCACATCAATCATAACCTGTGCGGCTTCTTCTATGGCTTGCTGCGGCAGCTTCACCTGCTGATCCAGGACCCCTTCATCCGCTGCTCTCACTACATTGTCCTCCACTCCATCAGTCTTCTCTTCAACTATATTTACTGCTTCTGTATACTTTACTTTGGCCTTCATTCCAACAGTCTTCTTCTTAACTATATTTACTGCTTCTGTATACTTTACTTTGGCTCTCATTCCCAACAGTCTTCTTTTTAACTATATTTACTGCTTCTTGTATACTTTACTTTGGCCTTCATTCCAACAGTCTTCTCTTCAACTATATTTACTGCTTCTGTATACTTTACTTTGGCCTTCATTCCAACAGTCTTCTCTTTAACTATATTTACTGCTTCTGTATACTTTACTTTGGCCTTCATTCCAACAGTCTTCTCTTTAACTATATTTACTGCTTCTGTATACTTTACTTTGGCCTTCATTCAAACAGTCTTCTCTTTTAACAATATTTACTGCTTCTGTATACTTTACTTTGGCCTTCATTCTAACAGTCTTCTCTTTTACTATATTTACTGCTTCTGTATACTTTACTTTGAATTCATTCCAACAGTCTTCTCTTTAACTATATTTTTTTTTACTGCTTCTGTATACTTTACTTTGACTTTCATTCCAACAGCTCTCTTCAACTATATTTACTGTTTCTGTATAATTTTTACTTTGGCTCTCTATTCCAATAGTCTTCTCTTTAACTATATTTACTGCTTCTGTATACTTTACTTTGACCTTCATTCCAACAGTCTTCTCTTTAACTATATTTACTGCTTCTGTATACTTTACTTTGGCCTTCATTCCAACAGTCTCTCTCTTTAACTATATTTACTGCTTCTGTATACTTTACTTTGGCCTTCATTCCAACAGTCTTCTCTTTAACTATATTTACTGCTTCGGTATACTTTACTTTGGCCTTCATTCCAACAGTCTTCTTCTTAACTATATTTACTGCTTCTGTATACTTTACTTTGGTCTTCGTCCAAACACGCCTTCTTTTAACTATATTTACTGCTTCTGTATACTTTACTTTGGCCTTCATTCCAACAGTCTTCTCTTTAACTATTTTTACTGCTTCTGTATACTTTACTTTGGCCTTCATTCCAACAGTTTCTCTCTTAACTACATTTACTGCTTCTGTATACTTTACTTTATTCTTCATTCTAACAGTCTTTTCTTTAACTATATTTACTGCTTCGGTATACTTTGTTTCTTTGGCCTTCATTCCAATGGCTCTGAGTTGTACCGCCAGTTCTCTGAATCTTATATCGAATTTGTTAAGCTCTTTCTCCTCTTCCTTGTCGAATTTCGAAATTTCCATAAGGAGCAGCCAAAAAAGGTTCTCTTTCGTTTCAAATTTTTCTTCGGTATCGCCCACTTGACTGGAGGATAGCAACTTCTGCATCTCTCTATTTCTATTTCATCCATCTGTCTTGCTTTCTTGCTCTTTGCGATCGCGTTCGATACATCGTTTTATAAAGCCGTGTAACTTTTTCTCCTAGTAGCCCTATTTTATTTCCTAAATTTTCATATACCGGCTTATGCAAACTAAATGGTGACGTACCTTGAATTTTGCAAACAAATTTTTTTTAGACGAGCCCCTGGAATATCACAATATCTATTTAAATAACAACAATAATAACTGGGGTAAGAAAACAATCAATTCATTCTTTAATCAACCGTCCGTGAGTCACTTCATTTACTCCCTTCCGTTCAATATCACATTCATGTGGTGCGCTGTTACAGGGAATTCCCCTGTAGCAACATCCAGCAGCATTGTACGACCGTCCGATTGACAAGGTAACAGTCTCTTTAATCATTTTGCAGATTGGGAGGAAGGCGCTAAAAATACACTTCGCACGGGGGCGCCACAATAGATAAAAACTGTTCTACATGCATTTAAACGTTTGAAAAATAATAATAAAAATAATTGTTTTAATACCATGAGACTAACATCACAGAATGTAAATTATAATATCCTGAGACTAACATCACAGAATGTAAAT